>JABUQX010011521.1:47500-52500 GCA_015478945.1 Trachelipus rathkii | reverse complement strand
TTAATTTATTATTATTATTTATTATTATTATTATTATTATTATTATATATTATTATTTATTATTTTATTATTATTATTATTACTGTTTCAGGCGCGAGTGAGGAGCATCTTGCCCCTCTCCTCTTCAAAGTTCAGAGATGCAGGATGATTGGAGAACCTGTTCCATTCAGCTGTACTGTCCAATTTGACGTCCAGATATGGGTAGTGCGCCTCATCCTGCTATCTTTCCAGGCATTCTAGTGTTGTGTGATTTACTATTTTTTCCAGAAGCAGATTTGTCTGCGGTATATTCAGTTGCTTAATTCCGAGAGAGAAGATTGGAAGAAGTTGCTTTCCTTAAACGATACTCAGGAAAATGGATGAACATTTTCCCAAGGTTGGATTCACCTTCCTTGTATACCCAAAGCTCAAAGTAACAGCGTTCAGGGGTGTTTTGTATATATATTTTTAATCACATTTATTCTACTGTATATTCATTGTTTTGTTATTTAGAATAAATTAGGATTAGTTATGTTACTAGTTTCTATTTAAAAAGTGAATATAGTATAAAAATATTGTTATTTGTATATAAATAATAATAGAGAACTTTTACATTTGTTTGGTGTCATCTTGGTTTCAGTCCTCAAAACAGAAAAAGAACCCTCGGTTGCAGGCTAAACATTTCAGAAAAGATCCGGCATATAATTTACGGTGGGTCGAAAACATCAATTTTTCGAGTATTGAATTCTAATAGGGCTCAAAATTTGCGTATTTATTTGTATGCTAATCACCTAAACATTAATGAAAAAAAATAAATATTTTTGATCATCAGTTCGAGCAAAGGGCGAAATGACAAAAAATTACAAAAAAAAGAGACAAAAAAAATACAAAAGCATTAAAATTTACCTTTACGTTAAAATTATACAGGCTACGTTTTTTTGGTTTCTAATAGAGTCTAAGTACTTCATTTTTGATGTGTAATAATGGAAAATATAATTTTAAAAATCACATGCTTTATTTTGAGTTCGCGCTTTAGGGATAAAATTTTCTAATTTTCGTGAAAAATGGGTGTTTTAACGTTTTACAAATATACGCAGTATTTTACTAAACCTACTAAATGAGATAATCATTGCGTGTTATTTATGTTTGCAACCCTAAATCGCAACTAAACTTGCTTATTGCAGTTATTCTAACCTTGATGTGATCTACTGAGCGTGAGCATTGATTATGCAAGGTTCACATCAAACAAACCTGTTGCGACACGTCTCCCCCACTTTTTCCGTCTCTGTCTGTAGTGTTTGTCAGTTGCTACTACTCGGTTTGCCGCGTGAGAACATCTCGTTGCAGCCCTACTCCTATAAGTAGCTACAGTGTAATAGCAAATCGGGCAACAGTGCAATGAGCGAAAAAAAACACTTTTTTCTGCATTTCAGTATTTTTCTTATTACTTTGCTTTGTTAGTGGTTTTAGCATGTGAGATGACGACTCAGAAAGAGATGTGGCAACGGTGACAAGACAGCACATCGTTTTCCTATTTTCGGCTTCCAGTTTGGGAAGAACTAAGAGAGACGAGTAAATTTTGCAATCGTATGAAGACCTGCTACTGTTATTTTGAAAAAAGCTATAAAATTTCAATCTCATCGGATTCAAAGAAAAAGTAGCATTTTCAACAATAGCCGATATTGTTGCTACTCAAATAAATATATTGTTAAGTTTCCATTCCAGTGGTGACTCATACTCGGGTTGTGCAAATGATAAAAGCCTACCATGATGCATATTATAATTTAAGAAAATCGTATAACCGAGACCAGGAAAAAGAGAGGATTGAGTAAAAAATAAAAGAATTCGTGGCTGAAGAGAAATCAAAGCTATTTGATGTTGCAGCCCGTAAGTGTGCCATAACATATTCTTGCATATGTGGGAAAAAGACAGGTGCTTGTGACTGCCCAGTAGTTGTATAATGTAATTGCGAAAAAGACAAAAAGATCCCACACATTGAGAGAAAGTTAAATACGATCAGCGAACAACCAGGATTTCCTTCATCAGCTGTCTAGATAAACAAGAAACAGAGAAACTTAATAAAAGAAAGGAGAAAAAACAACTAGAATTTTTGCGAGAAAATGTTGCAGTTGGCAATGACACTTGTGACATGGAAACTCCTCAAAAATCCCCGCAAGAAAGAAGTGAAATTGATTTATCTTCAGTTCCTTCTACATCTCAAATGAGGTTGAAATTAACGTCTACTGCTTTACTTAGTGATAGATTTGGTGTCTCTGATAGAGCTACAGCTGATATCGCTTCAAGCGATTTCCATGATCTTGAAATGATTTCTGAAAAAGACACGTCGCTAATGATCGATTAAAGCAAGATAAGAAGAGAAAAACAGCAGACACGACAGGCCATAGGACAATATATGGACCGGCCCATAGTAACAAAGGGAATATACTTTGATGGTAAAAAGATAACATTATCTTTTAAGAAAAAATAAGGTCTAAAATATACCGAAGAGTAAGAAAAGAGGAGCACATTATTGTGATTCGTGAGCCTGGTGCTGGTGGACAATACGTCGGCCACGTCACACCGGCGAGTGAAATTGGTAGTGAAATAGCCAATTGCATCCTTAAGTACCTGGAAGATAATGAAATTGACATTAATGAACTGGAAGCTATTGGTTGTGATGGCACAGCAACAAACACAGGGTGGAAAAATGGTGTTATCCGCAACATAGAGGTTAAAATTCAGCGCCCATTGCAGTGGTTCATTTGCTTACTTCACTTCAACGAGCTACCATTCAGACATTTATTTGGATACTTTGACGGAGAGAGACGACGGGGTCAGCGTCATTCTCTGGGAAAATCGGTAAACGCCTGATTGTGAGAAGTTACCCGTAATAAATTTCGAAGCAAATCAATTAGATTAAATCAATGGAAATAAAACTGATCTTAGTAAAGACCAGCAGTACCTTCTGGATATTATCAGAGCAATCCAGACAGGAAAATGTGCTCCAGATATGACTGTAAGAGATCCGTAACCTCTCAATCACTCCCGGTGGCTGACATGTGCAAACCGGGTCTTACGATTGTTCATTTCCCAAAGAAGTCCTACAAACAAACTCAAGATGCTTGTAAACTACATTGTGAAGACATATGCTCCTGTCTGGTTCGACATTAAGAGATATCAGTCAGTGAAATATGGTCCTAAACATATCTTTAAGGTTGTTCAAACAACGAGATATTTGCCAGACGACATTAAAAGAATCAATGAATACCACAGTGAAAAAACGGTTCTTCTTTAACCCCAAAATTCTAAAATTTAGGCCATTTGCGCGAACTCAAAAATGCAGCGCATGGTTTTTAAATATCATTTTCTGTCATCAGGCAACTAAAATGAAGTACTTAGACGCTATTAAAGCCAAAAAAAACCTTACCTGTATATTTTTAGCGTAAAGGTAAAATTTGGTGTTTTTTGTCATTTTTTCAAAACTTAGACCCTTTGCGCGAAATGAAGATCAAAATTACAAATTTTATTCATTAATGTTTAATTGATTGGGATACCAATATGCAACTTTTAGAATATGATACTCGAAAAATTGATTTTTTAGACCCACCTTAGCGTATATATATATATATATATATATATATATATATATATATATATATATATATATATATAGTATATATATATATATATATATATATAAATAAAAAATTTTTTTATATATATATTAAAAAATATATATATATATATATATATATATATATATATATATATATATATATATATATATATATATATATATATATATATATATATATATTGAAACAAATGATTGAGAAAATGAGGGAGAAGAAAAAAATTGTATTTAGGTTTTATGGATTTGCAACAGGCGTATGGATAGGATTAACAGGGAAGCTCTCTATGGCAGGTGTTCGTGATTTATGGTGTTGGCGGTAGGCTTCTGAATGGAAGCAAAAGTATGTTTGACGATAAGTGAAGCATGTGTAAGAATAAAGCGATTTGAAACTGATTGTTTTCGAATATTAATAGCGGAGTGAGGTAAGGATGTGTTATGTCTCCTTGGTTATTCAATTTGTATATGGATGGGGCTATGAAAGAATTATAGAGGTGGGATGGAAGGGGATGGTAAAGTTAGAATGATGGAGAATGGAAGAGAGAGGAGGGTGCCCCCATTATATGCGAATGATTTGGTTTTGTGTGGCCAATCTTAAGAGAGTTTGAGAAGATTTGTCAGGGTGCGTAAAAGGAGGGGTTTGAAAGTAAACATAGATAAGAGGTTATGGTTGTGGAGTGAGGAAAGTCCTAGGTAGCTGTATGTTAGATGGTGGCCAAACAAGTGTCTGAGTTTAAATATTTAGGATATATGTTGATTGAAAAGGGAACGGATGCAGAGTGTAGTAGCAAAGTTGTGAATGGCAGGAAGGTGCCTAGTGATTAAAATCATTTTGGATGTAAAAGGGGACTAAGTCTCTGAGTGCGGGCGGTCTCACATGAGGGTATGTTGTTACCTGTGTTAAATGTATAGAGTGAGACTATGGTCTGGAATAAGAGATATAGATCTAAAACACCATGTGTTCAGATGGACAGTCTTAGGGGTGTGTTAGGTGTGTGAGAAGAATTGATAAAATGGGGAATGAACGTATTAGAGAGTTGTGTGGTGTGAAGAATGGATAAATGAGAGATTAAATGAAAGTACGTTGAAATGGTTTGGTCATGGTCATGTGTAGAGTGATGGATGATAATGGTTGGTTAAGCGGATGTACAGTGCGAGTGTGTTGGGAATCGACCGGCTGAGACCGAAGAAAAGTGATTGAGTCAGTCCTGTAACGCCTGAGAAAAATATCGGAGTTTTTCAGATTCGAGGACAAATTCGGCTAGCGATTTCTTTTCTTAGTTCTTGTCAAGTAGAGTATTAGGGCTCACCTGGGCTGTAAAGTGGATGAACACCACTGACGAGATGCCACAGTGAGGGTTCGTTACGATCCCGTAAGCTTTTTAGGGGT
>JABUQX010011521.1:27500-42500 GCA_015478945.1 Trachelipus rathkii | reverse complement strand
AAATTTTTGTTCAAGTGGAGTCGGAGTCGGAGTCGGAGTCGAAAATCCAAATTTGAATTTAAGGAGTCGGAGTCGGAGTCGGAGTCGAAAAATTTATTTTACGACTCCGCAGCCCTGATATATATATATATATATATATATATATATATATATATATATATATATATATATATATATATATATATATATATATATATATATATATATATATATACATATATATATATATATATATATATATATATATATATATATATATATATATATATATATATTTTATTATATATATTTATTTTTTTATATATATATATATATATATATATATATATATATATATATATATATATATATATATATATATATATATATATATATATATATATATATATATATATATATATATATATATATATATATATATATATATATACAGTGGCGTATCCAGAAATTTTTTCGGGGCCAAACAAAATAGTTATGTATATATATATTACATATATATATATATAGATATTTGCTATAGTAATTATTATATATATATATATATATATAGATAAAGTATAGATAAAGAAGTATATATATATATATATATATATATATATATATATATATATATATATATATATATATATATATATATATATAAAGTGTAAAGACAAAATATTAAATTCCTAAGAAAAAATTGGAAGAATTTATATGAATTACTAAAATCATCTTACCTAAAATGTTAAATTTAATCGTCTGACATGAGAGTGAGCGAAGTTCGAGATAACATCTTCAATTTTTATTTCAATATTTCGATGTATGAAGAGGGCCCAATAAGTCTTTCATCTCCAATAGTATTTCTCTCTACAAATAGGTTTCTGTGGATGTCTTAATGTTGAAAAAGCTTTTCACTGTTTTCATGTTAAACACGGGTAAATTGCTAGTATTTGCAAATAAGACAAATATTTTGGAAATTGTGACTGTGAACAAGAAACTAGTCCATCTGTTGCGGCTTTTGGGCGACCTTGCTGTGATGCCGTTTCAACTTCCATAAATCCCATTCTGCTTTACTAAATCTTTCTGTATTTGGGCTTTCTTTGAGATCTTCTTGTAAATATTACACAATCTTGTTATCTTCTCATATGGCATATTACACCTGTTCGGTATGAACAAATTAAGAAAATTTAAAAACTTCTCTCCTAATGCTGATATTAAATCATCCAAAATGGTATATAAAAATGGATGTACGATAATAAGTCTGTGGGCCGGAAGTAGGAATGTTGGTCTGTATTTTTGAATTTGTTAATTCAGTACAGCAATTTCAATACTCAGTTCAGATTTAGATGCGCTTACACATTCTTCAAAATTCAGCTGAAATTCTAATGTTGCATTTTCTCTGATGGTCTCAAGTTTAGTTTTAACTAATGAACTTACGAGATTTTCCTGACTGCGACAAATTATATAAAATTAATTTTAACTTCTGCACTTTATATTATTAACGGATATGATCCTAAAATTTTTAGTGTCTAGAGGGATTTTGTAAAATATGGCCCCCTGGCCCCCTAATACGCCATTGTATATATGGGAGGTTAGGGATATATATATATATATATATATATATATATATATATATATATATATATATAAGTATATATATATATGCTATACATATATATATATATATATATATATATATAAGTATACATATATATATATATATATATTTTATATATATATATAGAGGATATATATATATATATATATATATATGTATATATATATATATATATGGTATATATATATATATATATATATATATATATATATAGTATATATATATAATATATAAGAAATATATACATATATATATAAATATATATGTATATATATATATATATATATATATATATATATATATATATATATAGATATATATATATATAAGTATAAGAAGGTGAGTATATATATATATATATATATATATATATATAAATATATATATATATATATATATATATATATATATATATATATATATATATATATATATATATATATATATATATATATATATATATATATATGTATATATATATATATATATATATATATATATATATATATATATATATATTTATATATATATATATAGAGTATATATATATATATATATATATATATAAGTATATATATCAGGGCCATGAAATGTAAAAATAAATTCTTTTTCTGAATTCTACCCCACCTCCACCTTTAAATGAAAATTTTGATCTTTGAATTCCTGAATCCTGACCTGGACTCACTTTAAACAAAAAATTCTCTTCTTGAATTGACTGAATCTGAATCTACCAAACAAAAATTTTGACTGACCCTGACTGACTCAATCTTAACTTCAGCAGCCAATTCAAAAATTTGACCTGAATTGTATTTAGTGCTTGTACAGAGCCAGTAAACATTTTTTTGTCAAAGGGAATTTCTTTTCAGCTTTGACTTATAACAAAAAATTATACTTATTCTTAAATTAATCTTTTCCAATTTTTTATAATAGCAAAGAATGTTAAAAATTTAGACAAAACATTAGACAAACAAATAGATACTTCAAGCCTGGAAACAAATTGTATAACGTAATTATAATGCAAATTATTTTTATTTTTTATTATAAAACAGTCATTATAAAATTAACAGTTAACATTTAGTTTCAACAATAATAATAATACTAATATCAATACTAATAATAATTAATACTTACCCAGTCAATCAATAATAATTAATAATAATAATAATAACACACAATGTTAAAAATTATTATGAGTTATGATAATAATAATAATACTAATAATAATAATAATAATAATAATAATAATAATAATAAATAATAAAGACCATTTATTAAATAAAAAAAACAAAAGAATTTAATAAAATTTAAAAGAACTGATTTTATAATTAGAATATAGTATATAAGGAGAAAGATAAGATATATATAAGAGAGGTATATATATATATATATATATATATAAGTATAAGATATAATATATATATAGTAGATATATATATATATATATATATATATATATATATATATATATATATATATATATATATATATATATATATATATATTGGTCTCAAATACATAAACTAGAATCACCTTGAGACTGTAATATAGATAAGGCAGAACTGTTTCACTGAAATTGCCCTTCTTAATATCTTAACAGCATTATTCTCAACATATCTTAATAACTCTTTCATAGTTAAATCAAAGTTAAAGAATCATTGTGTAAATTTATCAAACCTAAACTCTTTAGTCAATTACTAAGATTCCGCTCTCACTGATGAACTTTAACATAAATATGTACCTAAGTTCCTGAATGATTAATACAATAATTAAGAAGTGTATCACCTAAACAACTCACCTCCCTAAGATACATCATCACAGAGACTCCAAATTACATGAGAACCTTAATAATCTAAGTTTGCACTCAAACAATTGCTTTAATCTTAAAGAAAAAAACATATATTTACTAAACTTATGAGTGCCATTGGCTCACCAATTTTGGACCACATTTGGCTGACTCTCATATATATGTTCTAACTGAAAACAAACCTTTCTCTCTGTGAAAGCAAAACAACTTAACTCCATTTTTACACATATATATAAGTTCACGACTCTTCAATATTTTTTTTAGAAATATAGATCTATCATGATACACTGTTCAATTACAATAAAACTAAGAGTTGTTACTGCAAGAAAATCACACACTGAAACTGTAAGTTAATAATGCCATCTTGCTTTTTAGATTATCAAAATCTAATAAGACTCTGACTGCCTGCCATTCAGGTATAATGTCAAACCCTGATAATGGTCTTGTATAAGAATATGTGATCCTATTCTTCCACTGACTTATTTATAAAAAAGACCTATCGTAAAAAATTCTGAAGTTTACAGAGCACACAACTACATGTTCAACTGAAAACTTTTATTTAGTAAATTCTGGTCACTATGCAAAATTGGGAATTAGAATTCCATCAATCCAATAACACCCAGTTGAAAATTTACTTGAATAAACCTTACAAAATTATATAATAATAAATAGGTAAAATAACAAGAAAATTTCGATAAATTTCTTCTTCAAAACTTCCAATGCTATTGTCAATAGAAGAGAAGTGCCTTCGTAATATTTTAAATTCTCACCTTCAAAACTAAAGACAATTCAAAAATAAAAGTCAGACTACGATGGTCCAAACCACATCTCCTTTCTTTACCACAAGAGATGTTTTGCCTTCGATGCAACCACTGTTGTTAAACACTGACCAACTGACAGATTTGCATGTTTAATAATATATTGGTTTTCACAATAAAGAATAGACAAGTTTGGACAGGGCAGATCAACTTTACAGTCCCAAAGCAAAATCTTTGAACATTTCAACATGGCACATGGTTGGTCAATCAACTATTGGTAATATTTCTCAAACACTCTTCAATATTATACAAGACTGTAAAGTCCAAAACTTTAAATTGCAGGAGACCTTTCTACAGATCAAAAAACACTAAACTGATTATTAACACAAAATTTATATTTATCAGTCAGACTCAACATCATATATGATTTACTTATTATATATCAATTTGAAGACTCATCGTTTACATAAATAACTTTCTGAAGATGTCTCTCAAAGAGAGATTGAAATGCATCGTAAAACTACATGCAAATATACCTCTTCTTCTTCCTGTAATATTTCAAAGATTTGTTTTAAGAAATTAAATTATAAATAAAATACAAATGAGTTAGAAATGTGTTAAAATAAATCAAAAACTTTTATAATACTAATAATAATACTAACAATAATAATAACAATGTATAATAATAATAATAATAACAATAATAATAATAATAATAATAACAATAATAATAATAATAATAATGTAATAATAATAATAATAGAGTTCTTCAAATTTTCTATCTAACAGACCCTGATTCACTACACAGAAACTTCTTAATTCCTGACCTGACTCCTGATCACTTCATAATGAGAATCTCTCTGACTCCATCTGACCTTCCTGACTCACCACAGAGTTTTGACTCTGAACAGCCCAGCCGCCGGCAATGACAAGCCGCGATTCCTTGTGACGGCCATCTCCTGACCCCCGGCCTGGCCGGCGCGCATGGCGCGGCGGCGGCGCGGCGCGCGCGGCGCGCGCGGCAGCGCGCGGCGGCGCGGCGCGCGCGGCGCGCGCGCGCGCGCGCGCGCGGCGGCGGCGCGGCGAGGCTGCGCGGCGGCGCGGCGCTTGGCGGCGCGCAGCGGCGGCGCGGCGCGCGGCGCGGCGGCAGGCGGCGCAGCAGGCGCGCGCGCGCGCGCGCGGCGGCGGCGGCGCGCGCGCGCGCGCGGCGCGCGCGCGCGCGGCGCGCGGCGCAGGCGCGGCGCGGGCGGCGGGCGCGGCGCGCGGCTTGCTTGGCGGCGGCGGCGGCGCGCGGCGCGATCTGGGCAAGCGGCATGTACCGCGCCGAGGCGCATGAGGATAGAGTATAGAGTATAAGAGGAGGAGGGAAAGAGGTGAGGAGGTTATATATATATATATATATACTAAGGCTATATATATATATATATATAAAGATATATATATATATATATATATATATATATACATATATATATATAATATTATATATATAGAGAGTATATATATATATATAATATATATATATATATATATATATATATATAAGTATATACATATACATATATATATATACATTAATCCACTCATAAATTACTTATAGATTAATGTTAAAGTATTAAGAAGTTAAACTGTCTGTCACCCCATTATCAATACAGACCAATTAAGAAAATAAAATAAAAAAATAAAAAAAGTCATTATTAGCACGGTTCTTTAAAAGAGTACCTCATGTGTTTCTACTTTAATAATAACACTTTTAAGAGCAAAAATATCATCCTTACAATGGTCAATCATCGTTATTGTAATCCAACACCAACACATCTCCAAAAGCTCTGTTATCCACCTAGGCAATGATCAAAAAACACATGGGCTCTTTCCTGATAACCTCATCCTTGATACCCTGGCATCCCTTCGTAGGAAAGGGCTTTTACAGGCTCAATTTAGGACTCTGTTCAAATAATCAGATTTGTATCCAAATTTGAAGAGGATTGGGCTGCAAGATTTCTTCTCAGACCTTATTTCACACGACTTCACATTACAGAACTGACAAGATTCATGACCTGGGTCCTAAGTTAGCCAGCAGAAAATTCAAGCTACCTCTGCTGTATATCATCTTCATACATTAGCATCTCTCATCACGGGGAGAAAGAGTTATTATGTAAAAGAATAAAACTCACCTCTTCTCATTCAAGATTGCTTTAACATCTGCATTGAAATTATAGTCATTTATTCCAAGTCTTCTGTTAGAGTCATACGGCCCGCCAGCAGACTGGCTTGGCCCAGCAGAACATCTGGATTTGTTAAAAATCAGGTAACCCCTTTTAAAACAAAATTTGGTAAGTTTATTCTTTCATGTGATTTACAAATAGTATAAGATATATATATATATATATATATATATATATATATATATATGAGTATATATATATATATGAGATATATATATATATATATGTATATATATATATATATATATATATATATATAGTATATAAATATATATATATATGTATATATATATATATATATATAATGCTTTTCTCCCAAAAATAATGTCAAAGTAAAATAAAAAAATAATAATTATATGTCAAAACAGGGTTCATAAGTGGGCTAAGAATAGATATTAAGTTTATAAGTATATCTTGCCTGTAATGAGGTCTCAATCCCAAGTTAAAAAGGGGTATTAAAGCCTAGAATCTGAAATTTATATCTCATGCTTCCACGCATCAAAGCAGCCACACCCAGTATTACTATCAATTGACTCTCAACACTGACCCACATGGTCTCACACCAAAACTCTCTCTCATGTACTGGTAAGTCTTTGAATCCAGTCTATTTATAATTTAATCACTCACAACGCAAAACCTGGCTACAACCTTGGCACAGAAGGAATGGCTGGTTCACACTTAAATGTGAATTGATGTTAAATTACATATATGAGTATATATATATATATAGCACATATACAGAGTTATATATATGGCATAGCATATATATATATATATGCATATATATATAAGGTATATATGGCATATATATATATATGGCAGCAGGAAAGAAGGCGATACAGCAAATATATATATATGTATAATAAACTAGATATGTGTATATGTCATATATATATATGAGAGTATATATATATATACATATGTTATACTACATATATATATATATATACTTATATATATTTTATATACAGGTATATATATATATATATATATATATATATATACATATATATATATATATATAGAAAGATATATATATATATATATATAATATATATATATATATATATATATATATATATATATATATATATATATAATATATATATATATGTACTTTTAAAGCTCAAAGAGCAAAAGTTCGAGGATTTAAATGATCTGTAACTTATGAGAGATATCTGGGTGACGTAATTACTTATATTTCTCATATAGTCAATAATAATGCTTCATTAAGTTACTAGTCCCTGACTGATTTTTATCTGTATAAAAATTTAGTTTATTCAAACAAGCAACCTTTTGCTAGTAACAAACCTGCCCATAAAACTTCCATATTCTTTAATAATTATTTTCCCTGCATTCTAGAAGAAATTCTTTTAAATTTCCCATTTTACATAGTTAAATAATTTAATTTATCATTTCAATAAATAATAATAGTTCAGAAATATTTCTATATTGAACTGAGTCAGTTTTATAACACCAAAATACTCTCACAGGCAACTATCTTCCTTTAACACAGCATTATGATTAATTAGTTATGTATTAATAATGAAGTACAATTAATAATGAAGTACAATTAATAATAAAATAGACATTATATTCTGGGATTTGCAACCAATAAAGCCATTCTTGAAAAACGAGTTCCATCAAAAACCTAAAATTCGACCTCATCTAAAACACCTCTCTTTTCGTAACTTCGAAGTAGACTCTCGCCGAGTTATACATTTTGTCTCGTTTTAACCAGTTGGTTATATATTGTCAGGATTAATGATAATTCGCGTTTAAAATCAACATGAGTGTTACACTGCATTAATTCATTGTATATTAAAATATCACCTAACATAAATTATCGTTAAGATGCAATTTTTTTTTTTCTAATAAATCGTAACAAATTCTTTATGAGTGAATACTACAATGAATTTTAAACATCTTCATCTTCCAGTGATTGCAGACTGATTTTGACTGCCTCTAAACTGCCAAACCCCATAATAATCTCTTCAAAACTAACTCCCAGCATCATATCCAGATGAGACTGCTTGAAAGAATCACAAGAGATCTCCTCCTTTGCCTCTAAATCATATGACACAGGAACATAAATGTAAAAAATATATAATCGTTCTTGAGTAATACTAATGAGTTCTCAACCAATTCTGTAATTCCTAACTCTACAATTGCAACACATTTCATATTCATAATCATTACATACACATACTCAATTCAATTATTCAATTAACTTTTCAACTATAATCTTGATGAATGTAGAAATTATAAAACAATTTTAGTTCATAACTGCAAAAGTAAAGAATTTTTTTTTTTAATAAACTTTATTTAATGTAATGAAGTAGTTTATAATTAAGATTTTAAGACACAAGTATGGAATACCATGGTAATTATCTTCCTAACTACTCATCAGAAGATGGTTTCATTTACCACACATTTCACTACTACACTACTACTAACACACACACAATACTAATATTAATATTAAGAGAAACCTAATTCAATGAGTCCAATTGAAGAAGAAAGTATTCTAAATCAAATTTATATTACTGATTCTACCCTCTCCTACACTACTAATATCACATTATATCATGATAAACTCTATTTCCATAAATTTCATATTTTCTTCCACACTTTCTAGTACATCTAAATATATTTATGATCATCAGTGTACTCATTTAATCCTAAAATTGCTTCCTCTCCCTCTGAACTCAATTAAAAAATCTATCACCTCCATTAAGCAATACAAATTTTTTATTCATTAGATCTTTCAATCAAATAGATTATGCTGTATCTTTTATAACTGATGTGCCAAAGGCCCTCTGCACAAAAGCCAAATGACTAGGTAGGCACTGACTGATCGCAGGCTGAAAGTATCTTTCGCAGAGACTACCCGACCGGATAAATTCTGTAATGTTCATCAAATGCTAAGGTGCCATTCATCTGCTCATCTAAACTTGATGTCTTCAAACAAGAGATTCATTGAAGATCTCAAATAATTTCTGGGTTCTGCCTTCTTACTATTGTTTTTAATACATCTAGTTGTTGATAGCCCTGTTCACCTTTTCACAATTCTATATTATTAGCACTGGAAAAAGCTGTAACACAATATTATCAATAATGATAGTTAAGATTATCTAAGAAAAGAATTTTGGGTAAGTAACTGAGAGTTCCATTGTTGATACAAGGATTTTTATAACAACAAGAAAAGAATACAGTTCAAACTGACGAATCACAGAATGAATTGTATAGTAATACATATCAAGGTGGGATAAGCTGAACTGGAGATATAAGTTGAATTATATTTCCTTGAAAACACCAACAGATAATCCACCTCCTTAATATGGCAGCATTTTTACTATCCTGTACAAGAGAGCAACATTCCTATCATTTTCGTGTATATAAATCTCAGCAATTTCAAACGTGCGAATATTGCAACTTTAAAATTTTCTATTTAAAAAAATAATTTAACATGGAAATTCAGCCTCAAAACTGGCTCAATGCCTTTAACTCTGCAGTAATCATAATACTGTATCTTTTGCCATCAAAGCATCATCTGTCACCAAATTTTCTGGAATTATTATTCTTGCGACTCCTGTCGAAATGTCAACTGCCAAAGATAACTCTTTACCCTCGCAAATGAAATCCTTATAAATAGCCTTCAATCCAGAAGGCTCTCCCCCTTTCATTAAAGTTTTGATGTACAGATCGGTCTCCTGCTCGACTGCTATGTCCTGGAAATCTATACCCTCCTTGAACCTATCCATTATCTCATTCAATCCCTTTTTAGTATAAGTTATAAGGTTTACGAAGAAATCATCAAAATCGTTATTATTAAACCCCTCATCGGTATCCCCGCCGTGATTGCGGCTATCATCATCATTATTACTACTATCATTATTGTTACTATTATCACTATTATTATTATTATTATTATTATTATTATTATTATTATTATTATTATTATTATTATTATTATTATTATTATTATTATTATTATTATTATTATTATTATCATTATTATCATCATTATCAAACACATAAACATTATTACCCTTTCTGATGATGAAAGAGCAAAATATTCTATTAAATTCCGTTCCTTCTCGACTCGCGTTCCAATGTTCAACCCTTTTGTTACATTATTTAAATGTCCCATCTTACTGGACCCTTCCCCCGATCGTAAGTCGGTTTCCATAGCGATCTGATCTGTTGGAGAGAGTACCGTCCACTCTCCGCTTTCTATGAAGGCTAATTTTATGTCTAATTTCTTAATTTCTACATGTTCGTTTTCTCCATTTAACTCGTTCAAGTGAATAGTTAATTTATTTTTGGCTTTAGATACTAATTTAAACTCGATGTCAAAGCTTGCTATCGAATTCCATAACCTTATTTCTCGGGCATCATGCATCTTATCTGTACTTTTCTTTTTATAGTTCATGATAATGCCATTATTGCATGTGCAAATTGCAACCTTGCGATTCGCTATCAAATAAGCATACTTTTGCAAGCTATTATTGATACACATTAATTCCTTCGTGATTTGTGGGTATCCCATTTCTGCCTCGCTCAGCACCGCGCTATACAAGGCAAAGATTTTAGTTGGATCCTCGTTTCCCATTAAGGCGCTCGCCATTGCAACATCACTCACTTTCGTGTACAGTTGCAACTCCGTTTCCTCACCAGGAAACGATAATAAGGTAGCCTTTATCATTGCTGCCTTTGCTTCTTTAAAAGCCCGTTCGGCATCTAGGTTCCAGACTATTTTCTTGGTCGAAGCAGGTTTTTTCTTTAACATATTAGTCAATGGTTGCAATAACCGGGCAGCGTCTGCTATATTGATTCGGCAGAAGTTGTACAGGCCAAGAAACGCTCTAAGTTGCTTAATGTTGACAGGCTTTGCAACCTTCACTATTGCCTCTATCTTCTCCTGACTAGGCAGAACTCCCTTCTCGCTAATATTGAAGCCCAAGAACTCTAATTCTTTTACCGCCAATAAGCACTTTTGGGGGTTAAGACAGATTTTCATGTATTTTAACCTTTTGAAAACTTCTTCCAAAGTCGCAGTATGTTCTTCCATAGTTAAGCTCGAGATAAGTATATCATCTAAGTACACGAAGACGTTCTTTAACTCACCAAACAATATTGACATGAGTCTCTGCCAGGCGCTAGATGAGCACTTGTGACCCTGAATTAGATAGTTGAAGCTATAGTTCCCGAAGGGGCACGTAATGGTAAAGTACTTTTGAGTTTCTTCCGTGACAGGAATGTTGTAATAGGCCTGGCGGAGGTCCAGCTTTGTCAACAATTTGCAATGTTGCAATTGGAAAATTATGTCTTTAATTTTAGGCAGCGTAAAATTATCTGAGACCGATCTCTGGTTGAGCAGTCTCAAATCTACCACCAGTCTTACTCTCCCATCCGATTTTGGTAGGAACGACACTGGAAACTGCCAGTTGCTCCTCGAGCGTTTTATAACTCCCGACTCCAGCAACTTATTGATTTCTCCCTTCGCTCTCTCATATAAGTGCGGTGCAATGCTTCTGCTTTTCAATTGTATGGGCTCTCCGCTAACCTCAACATGGTACGGGTAATTGTCCGCCAACTCGCATAGAATTTCTCTCTTTAAAGGGTTATGCTCATCCCCCCTCCCCCCTTTTTCAATAGTATTACTACATCCGACTCCATCCCCTTTATCATTGTAGGTTGCACAGATGAAGCGCCACCTTGCTAGCTGCTCATTTTTCAAGTTTAAATTGGGCTCCTCGTAAGGGTTTAAAAATATTTCCTTATATTCTTTAATTAAGTTATTAATCATTTCGTTCTCACAAAGAGGAACGTCCAAAGAAACAGAAGACAGAGGTAAAACAGAATTTTGTATGTCCGAAGAGATGTCAAAAGTTTTATTGTCAATTGAAACGCAGCGATTAGTCTCAGGGTCGAGTAGGTAGTGATATTTAAAGTCGATAATAAAGCCATATTTTTTTAAGAAGGGCATGCCGAGGACGTTAAAGTTAATGTCTGCCGTGAAAGCGTAAATGTCATAGAGTTTCCCCAAACCAATGTCAACCTTAATTAATTTTTTGCTATAAATGTTTATAAATTCTCCATTTGCTGCTTTGACAGTGCCAATAGCGGCACCTTGCTTATCTATTGCGGAAGCTCTGGTAAGGTCAAGGCAGCTCCCCGAATCTAGTAGGTAAGACTCATTACTAGTTTTATCTAAAACATAATACAATTTATTAGCACCCGTCGCCCTCACCTGAGCGGCAGTTTTTTTCGAGTTGTCAGACACTTCTGTATTCATATTGTCGTACAAATTACATGCAATGTTATTTAATTCTAATGACCCCTGATCCCCTTCAATAGGAAGAGAAAATTCCTTCTCTTTAAAATCAACACAATTTACCCTTAAAAAATGAGTTTCTCCCTGACCCCCTAAATCAACAATTTGGTTATTATTACTATTTTTCGGGTTACGGTGAGCTCCAGTTTTAAAAGGGAACTGACCTCCGCCGCCTCCTCAGTCACATTATTGTGAGAGTGAGTTGGCCTATGCGACTCACTGCCAGGCGTAGTTTCCGCCTCCAGAGTCACAGCATAATCAGTCGCCATAGCTCTAGATTCACCTTCAAAATTTCTATTATTGCTATAATCATTGCTAGAATTATTATTTCTACTCCACCTATAATTATTATTATAATTAGTATTATAATTATAAAAATTGTCATATCCGTAATTATTATTATAATTAAAATTTTTACCATATTTATAATTGTTATTATAATTAAAATTTCTTCCATACACATAATTATCATCATAATTAGAATTTCTGTTATTATGGCAATTATTGTTATAATTATTGTCCCTATCATAATTGTAATTACCTTTATAATTATTATAACTGTATTTATTATAATTA
Organism: Trachelipus rathkii; assembly: GCA_015478945.1. Classification (NCBI taxonomy): domain Eukaryota; kingdom Metazoa; phylum Arthropoda; class Malacostraca; order Isopoda; family Trachelipodidae; genus Trachelipus; species Trachelipus rathkii. The sequence goes on along the minus strand of JABUQX010011521.1, from coordinate 29,200 downwards.
CCATATCTATTATTATAATTACTATACCAATTGAAGTTTCTTCTCCAAGAATTTACGCTAGTTGCATAATTATTATTACAGGACATATGTGCATTGAAATCTTTATTTTTAAATACCTTACTACCTTGCATGGGTACCCTTTCTCGGCCTATAGGATGATACATAGGCCGACTTAAGCGTTTCCCTGCTGGGAAGACTCAGGAGTCGCCCTCTGCGCAGTTGGAGTTTGGGGACTTTGGGCGATTAGTTGATACATTGCACAGTACCGACCCTCGCATTTGAAAGCACGGTGAAGAAATTTTTTGTGGAAGAAGCATAAACCCTCCGTGCTCGCTTCTATCGCGATGTTGCCAAATCTCGAGTGGTTGGAGCCCTTCCTCCTTGAATTTTGATCAGCGTTTGCGGCGGTAGGGTTTTCCGAAGTTTGGCATAGCGTTTTCATCAGGTCTATGATGCTTCTAATGAGAGCGAGCATCTCTTGGGTGCTCTTATCTTGTGCGGCTATCAGGCGGACGATCTCGCTCTCGTGAGTGGAAGATTCTTCGGGTTCAGATTGAGATGAATCGTCTCCTTCCCCTATTCTCTCGTTTAAGAGAATTTCTTCAGAGAGAGGTTGATTGGACTTTAAGATTTGGGATCGAGTTATAATAGTCATGCTTGTTCCTTTGTTTCAAATAATGGGTGATTTCCTTTTAGATTTTGACAAAATTTTTAATTATTTTTATTTATTTTTATTTTTTGGAGGGATTTAGGGCGGCTATTTATCGTATTTCACATTATACTTTTTTGGGAAATTTGAATTGTGTTCTCCTTTTCACTCTCACTTTGAGATATCACTTTTTCACTTCACTGTTTGATTCACTAGATTTTTAACTATTTTATTATTAGTTTTCACTTTTTGTATTTTTCTGATCAGAAAGGTTGTTTATTCGAGTCACTCTGGGGTCACCATTTCTTTGTACTAGATACTTAACTAGTTATGTACAGAGGAATATAAAAAAAAAAAAAGATTGTCACTTTATATGTTTATTTCTTAGAATTAATTACTTAAAATTTCACAGTCAATAATAATGCTTATTAATAAGTTATTAATGCTTCACCTCGATTAAAGATTCAATATAAAAATTAGTCATTCAAATAAAAGAACATTGGTCTATAATAAGAAACAGGCTTTAGAATGCCAACACTCTTACAATTTGTTTTCCCCTCGTATCGTGAAATTCTAACACTTCTATTTACAGTTAAAGTTAATTAATTTAATATTTCACAAAATAATAATAGTTCAGAAATATTTCTATATTGAACTGAGTCAGTTTTATAACACCAAAATACTCTCACAGGCAACTATCTTCCTTTAACACAGCATTATGATTAATTAGTTATGTATTAATAATGAAGTACAATTAATAATGAAGTACAATTAATAATGAAATACACAAAAAATTATAATATAGTCAATCACTTTATTAATTTGGATAATCGACTTCCATCAAAAACCTAAAATTCGACCTCATCTAAAACACCTCTTTTTTCGTAACTTCGAAGTAGACTCTCGCCGAGTTATACATTTTGTCTCGTTTTAACCAGTTGGTTATATATTGTCAGGATTAATGATAATTCGCGTTTAAAATCAACATGAGTGTTACACTGCATTAATTCATTGTATATTGTTGTCACAATTAATAGCAATATCGTTAAGA
>JABUQX010011521.1:0-5000 GCA_015478945.1 Trachelipus rathkii | reverse complement strand
TATTATTAACATTTTAAAACTACTAACACACTTGTAGTCTCAAATAATTTAGAAACTGTTAATCTCTCCTAGTGGGATTTGAACCAAAGCACTCGCGTTATTATGCGAGTGTTTTACCACCAGACCAAGATAAGCTAAAAGAAAGCTCTAACTTTAAAAGAATACTTTCTTCTCAAAGAAAGATGATCATTTACCTTTGATATCGTGGTCTAGTGGTAAAACACTTTCAGAACAACGAGAATATTCGGGTTCGAAACCCACAAGGAGAGAATAACATTTTCTATATTATTAAAACCTGAGTGTCTTAGCAATTTTATAATGTTAATTATATATATATATATAATATATATATATATATATATATATATATATATATATATATATATATAATATATGAAGCCTTTTGTCCACTTGGATTACAATAATTTATTCAAGCTAGGACAAAAGTGAAGTGCTTATAATCTTTTTCATTGCATTGTGTAAGGAGACTTTCATAAATTTCAACGATAAAGAGATACAAAAAAACATCATCGTCTCTCCTTCATCGTCTCTCCTTCAGCGTCTCTCCTTCATCGTCTCATCTCGTGAGCAGAAATTCTTCCCCTCATTAGCATATTTCGTTGTTAACAAAAAAAAAGTTTAATTTGCAATTCGTTTCTCAGGGTTGAGAGGGTCAGTTATATGACACGTGCATTATCATTTATTATTATTATTGTGGAACGTCTAGTGGATCTTGAAAAGAGCTCTCTAGAAAGAAGGCAATATATATTATATATATAATATAATATATATATATATATATATATAATATATATATATATATATATATATATAGTATATATACTATATATATTATATATATATATATATATATATATATTATATACTAATTATTATGTCTTTCTCAGGGAGGCCTACGGCTTGTCAGCGGAGACAACATCGATTTCCACGCCCACGCAGTCTTTTCCAGAAGTACACCATCCCCCATCAGCTGGCTACATTGCCGGACAGTCCATGTCTTCTCGGGCCTCTCCTCACACGCAATCTTTTTCATCTTCCCCCTCGATCTTCCTCCTTCACTCTCACACCCCACCTCCACCTTAATACTCGGCGACTTGGGTTCTCCTGGCATCGCCTTACTAATGCTCCCACCATCCTCAGTCCTCGCCGAATCTAATGCTGTTCACACTGGTAACCACACAACTCTCTCGCCTAACCCATTCGTTTTCTCATTTTATTCTCTCCTCGTCTTTCCCACTATCGTCCTCAACATCTTCATTTCAGCAGCTTCGATCCTTTTTTCCTCCCTTGTTGTAATGTTCCATGTTTCTGATCCATATGTCAATGTGGGTACCTGTATGCTATCAAATATTATCTTTTCACTTTTTATATCCATCCCCCGTATCTTTCATAAGTGGATAAACGCTCCTCATTGTTCTGTCCGCATTTTTCCATTCTGTGCCTCCATTCGCGTCACATCTCGCTTGATTGTAAATACACCACCCAGTGTACACAAAATTGATCCACGTTTCTCAATCTTTCATCATCAATGATGATCTTCATTTTCTTTTAACTAATCCTCTCTATCCACACTCATTATCACAGCATTTTCAGTATTCATCTATAAACCAATCTCCCTCAAATTTCTGGCAAACTTTCCATAAGTCCTCCCAATACTCCTCTCCCAACTCCCAGCATGCCAAATCGTTCCGCGTAACACCATTATATCCCATTAGATTTTGGAAATTCCCTCTTTAACTCTTTTCTGATACAAGGCATTTAAGTAAGCTATATAAGAGTTAAGGGAGAGCAGGACCTGGCGCTGTCTCACTCCGTCCCCACCTCAGAACCATCTTCTATTTTTAACATCCAAGTTTCTTACCTTTACACTCACAAACGATATACAAGCTTTTTTATTGCTCTCCTCAGTCTTTCATCCACTCCGTACACCTTTCCACAAAATCCTCCAAAGTCTGGCTCTGGCTACCAGAGTCAAATGCCGTTTCTTAAATCCAACAGCCAGGCTTATATATGCTGTTTTGTTATAATTCCCAACTCCTTCTCCACATTATTCTCAAAGGCAAACACAGATCGAAGTACTCCTGCCTTCCTGTAATCCATATTGTTCCTCTTCCACTGTCCTCTTCTGATCACTCCTCTTAGACTTCTTTCTTAAAAATCCTTGCTAACACTTTCGCCCTCATATGATCAGAAAAGGGCTATTGCATCTATGTTTTCGCACATCTCCAGCTATGCACCTTCTCTCTATAAATGGGAAAAGCAACTATTTTTCCCCCATCTACCTGAGAATACACCTTGCCATCCAACATTTATTAAAAATGTTCCACTATTTTCTTTTTTCTTCTTCTCACCTCCTTCCTTATCAAACTCTATCGCAACTTCCATCTTCCGCCCGCACTTTTCCTTCTCTTCATTTTTTGACAAAAGCCTCTGTCAAATATTCTCCCAATCGTTATCGGATTACTCCTACATCTCCTCTGCCCACATATTGCTCCTCTTCACATTCCTCCCTTCTACATTTAGGAGTTCTCTCCAAAATATTCAGTCCACCTCTCATTACCTCTTTCCTGGTGCTGTAAGTACCTCGCCCTTTCTTTATTTTTGCACTATAAAGTTTGCTTTGATTTTTTATACTTTTTTGCCGAGCTTGAAAATCATAATTCCTCTCCCTTCACTGTTCCTCTCCCAAATTCTTTGCAACGCTTTTGCCGACGCACCAGCCTTTTCGGGCCTCAATCTTCACTATTCTCTGCTTCTGTTTCTGTGGCTATCACATATTCAGCTTCTTCTCTGTTCTGTTCTTGGCCCTAAACCGCATTTTTTCCTTTTCTTGTTCTTTTCACCCACTGCTCTCTTCACATTTTCATTCCACCACATAGTGTGTTTCTTCCTCGTTCCTCCATACCACTTCACACCCAGCGTTTCTTCCGCGGTTTCACTAATAATTTTCTGCAAATTCATGTTTGTTTCCTCACAATTCGTTAACTTTTCCTTTATTTTCCTCCCGCCATATTCCTCTCATCCTTCTTTTCCTCTTTCAGGGCTTCAACTTTAATTACTTTCCTTTTTTCTCCAACCTGCCACTTTGTTTCCTGTACTTTTAGTCTGGCAACCACCAATCTAAGTGGTCTGAGTCGAAAACTGGTTCCATAAAGCACTTTAAACTACCTCCACTGTTCTGTAACCCGACACTATGAATAATCTATAAATGGATTTTTGGTCAAATTCGCCGCATGGCGATCCGCCGATAGCAGGGATCCGCTAAATACAAACCAGATATATATATATATAATATATATATATAATATACTATATATATAATATATATATAATATATATATATTATATATATATATATATATTATATAATTATATATATATATTTGACGATATACACGTCATTACTCTTCTAGCAAATGAAATGCCGTTTTTCATCGAGTCTTCGCCCAAAAGAAAGTAAATGATTTTAACCTGCCTCCGTTTATTTCGATCGTGTTTATTTTTGAATTTCTACTTAGAAATGTTACAAAATACTATTCACACTTTTCTTACAACTGTTTTTGCAACCTTCAATGTATACTCTGAATTGAATTAGAGAAATATTTTATTTTCTGTGGGTGTAATCAAAATTATTATTAGTATGTTTTAAACCAAATAATTGCATGAGCAAGAGATTTTTCCCTCTAGTCTCTCCCTAGAGACCTTTCTTAAATTTGGAGGCACTGCCTCCCTGCCTCAACCAGAAAACCGCACAATATATTATATATATATATATATATACAGATTTATATATATATATATATTATATATATATATATACTATATATAATATAATATATATTATATATAATAATATATATATATATAGCTTCGGGTGTGGTATTATCTTAGAATAGCAGTAATCATTAACATGGAATTCAGTGAGGCAATAAAGTTCATCGCCTTTCGTATTTAAATCCTTTTATTGCTCATTTATACCATAGATAAAGCAATAAAAGAAAAATTTAGACAAAAATCAATCCAAAGTGAATGAAAACATTACATATAAAATCTTTGAAATTTTTATTTCGTTTCCAATATATATATATATATATATACTATATAAATTATATATTATATATAATATATAATTATAATATATATATATATTATATATATTATTTATATATATATATATATATATATATATTAGGCAGGCAAATTTTTTTTTACAAATCGGTTTGCCTAGACAACCCCCCTTCATCTTGGACTTGGGACGGAAGCGTGGAAGGCAGCTGAAGTCAACTACTAGGATTAATGATTAGAGATATTCGAGATTTCAAGCTTTAGTCATCAGATTAGAGATATAATAAGTCTATTTTGGGCTTTGATTTCACGATCAATTTATCAAAAAAAAAAAAAAAAAAAAACAAAAAAAAAAAAAAAAAAAAAACATTGAATTCAAAATTTCATGCTTCACGACGAATTTCTCTGTAAGTTAATTTTAATTATTTGCTATTTTTATTTACTATTCTATAAAATAGATGTTATAGGTTGATGAAGATATTAATTACATTTATTTATTTACAAAATTCCGTTGCCTCGATGTCCGATTCTCCAATTACTTGTTCTTTCCATTCTCTAAATTTAGTAATTTTTTATCCCAGGGATTTTCTCTAGATGTGTTTCTTTTTGATTTTTGATTTTTCACTCGTTTCCTTTTTTTTTTTTCTACGTCTTGCCGCGAACACATCCAAATTCATTCATACACACATACACACGTACACACATGCACACAACACATAGTATATAATAATATATATATATATAGTATATATCATATATATATATATTATATATATACTATTATATTATTCATTTTGTATATTATATAATATATATATATATATATATATATATATATGATATATATAAAAAAATATTGCACGTGTCATCTGTAGAATATTTTGGATATTTAATTACAAAGAGAAATTAATATA
>JABUQX010011520.1:0-24294 GCA_015478945.1 Trachelipus rathkii | reverse complement strand
GGGAAAACACTCTTCATCGGAATATGAGATATACTTCTACAGCCAAAAGAACAAGACTTTAATTCGAGTTAAGGAATTAGAAAGGGAAGCTATAAGAACCATAACAGAAGAGCATGTTGTTCTACTTTCAGAACCAGGATCTATATATCTTGGTCATGTTACTCATATATCTGGCAGTTTCCATAATATTAAAGTGAGCATATTAACTTTTTTAGAGGAAAATGTTGATCTTTCTAAGTTGTAAGCTGTTGGTTGTGATGGAACAGTGGTTAATACGGGTTCTAAAAATGATATAATAAGACAACTTGAGCTTTCTATGGGACGCTCTTTATATTAATCTGTTCATTTGCTACAAACAAATGAATTATCATTACGTCATCTATTGCAACATTTGGAAGGAAAACTACTGGACCAAAAGGGTATTGTGGAGAAATTGGAAATAGTTTAGAATCTTGCAAAAAGATGCCTGTAATTATCTTTGAAAAGATAGAAATAACTTTTTTTGATATTTCCCTTGATGAACTTAGTACAGATCAACGATATCTCTACGAAATGTATACTGAAATTTGAAGCGAAAATATTTCAATAAGCTTGTCACGAAAGGATAAAAAGAATGAGTCATTTCAGGTGGTTAACGACAGCAAATAGAATTTTGAGATTGTGTTTCAACAAAAGACACATCGGGGAACTTGAAAGTTCTAACAGAGAATGTTATTAGAAAAAACGCATGCGCATGGTTTGATATTAAAACTAAGTCATTTTGTCGGCATGGGAATCAACACTCTTACAGCAAAATAAAAAAAATCTCGATTTTTGCCTGAAGAGTTAAAGAGCTTAATGGATCGAACATTGCAAAGAAACCTCTATTTTGGTCATCCAGATAATTCTGTTCACAATGTTGGCCGACAACAGAAAACACGTGAGAGAGCTGGACATTCGAAGAATTTTAAAATGTAGACGAATAGCTAAAGTAGAGCAAAATGTTTGTGAATTTAAGATTCCAACATTAAATTTCTAAGCAGACGACTATATATTGGGTTGGCTTGTAAGTCGTGACCGTTTCTATTGTAGGAGAAGAAAAGGCAACAGGACGCCCGCCGCGAAGCCCATCTTTGAGGTCAAAATTCCCATTCTTGAAGCGCGAAAACCATCTGCGTGCGGTACTTTGAGGCATTGCGCCATCCCCATACACGGTATTAATCTCACGAGCAGCTTCGGAGGCCTTCACACCTCGGTTGAACGCAAATTGCAGATGTTGTCAATAATGCTCGATTTTGTTGACTTGACACTTCATTATAATCATCTGAAAAATAAAGAAATTTACCAGGTAATTCACAATAAACACACATTCCATGCTTATCGGTATCAGCACATTCGAATAACATACAGACATAGTTCGAAACGACACATTTATCATGCCCAATGACCTCGGCAAAACAAACGCTCACGACTTACGAGCCAACCTTATAGATCTAATTGACTGGCATTCAGTTACAGTATCTATTTCTGATAATGAACTTGAGGCGATGATTTTGGACGTTCCTGCTGAAATTTATATTTTTAGATTTCAATGTCATTCATCATCAGTAGAGCTCTGCTTCAAATTAGTTACTGAAACATCAGCCGCGGTGTATGGCAACGACGCACGAGATGGATTCAGTAGATCAAGAATAGTATCTCGAATTGCGTTACTCAAATTTGAAGCCAAAAGTCAATATCTCCAAGTTCTATGAGACAATTAACCTAAATGTTTAAAGACAAAGGGTGGGATTGTGTTGGAACTTGATATGCAGCCAACTCCACATGGTAGCCTCTAAGTTGTTTTCAAACAGAAAACAAGCGAAGAGCCTAATGAAAAATTCATAAATCTTAAAATGTTATAGAGAGTTCTGTGGCAAATTGACAGCCAAAGATTACGCTGTAGGAAGTTCAAATTTCACACAGATGATTGATTACACTTATAGGTAGCAACTTTTCCGCATATAGGATAAAAAATAGAGCTAACCTTTTTTTCATGTATTTTCACTCCACCCTACTGCACAGTGTAGTGGATCTATTTAAATTGGTTATTATTATCTATATTGGCAACTACTCTTCCCCATCTCATATCGACCGGAAATTTTTTGTTTCGTCTCATAGTGTATCGGAACGTCTTGCGTCAGCCAGTGTGCACCTAGCCAAAGGAAAGATGTTCTCTGCATGTGTTAAAGCCAAATTATTATTACTTTAGGAGCAACTAAAAAGAATTATCAAAACGTACGCTTTAAACATTTTAACAATTTTTATGAACTCAAAAATTCTTCATAAATTATAAATATTATAAAACAAAATAAAATTGATTATTTTTTTTTTAAGTCGAGACAGTTTCCGAAATATCCTATATATATCAATCTTTTTAAAACACAACTTTTTTATTTGATAAACCATTATATCAATTTAGAATCTTGAATTTAAAATAAAATACGAAAAAACCTTGCTTTTTTTTATATTTTGCGGGGAAGGGGAGATTTTTTACAGGAACAGAAATTCTCATAAAATCTTTAAATTTTTCATAGACTATTTCAAGACAAAATAATGTCACATATTTCCATTAAAGTGGTTAACTGGCATTTATGTTCAATTTATTCTAAAAACTCAAAATAAAAAAGTTAAAAAGTAAAATCAAAATTAAATTAAAAAAAAAAAAAACCAATCCAGCATGGCTTAACACACCTTGTACAATAATAATAATAATAATACTAATATATAATAAAATAATAACTTAATAATAATATAAATAATAATAATAATATAATTAAAATAATAAAATAATAATAATAATAATATAAAATAATAATAATATAATAATAATATTAAAATAAATAATAATAATGAAACACAATTTGATGTAACTTTTATATAATAATAATATTATAAAAAACAAATAAAAAATCACTAATGAAACATGAAAATATAGATAAACCACAATTGTGACCAAAAAATATAGGTCAAGCTTACAACAAATTACATTTTTAATTAGCATCTAAGTGAGATTTTCTTAATATTTTTTTATCATGTTTTAAAACCACTTTTTACCATTACAATTAACTAGAGAGATCTAACAGAAAAGAAACATTTTTTCTCAAGATGATTTTCAAAATTTTTTTTTATATCACAGTAGTTAACCAAAATAAAGCGTTGAAAGAACAGTTTTTAATAAATTAGCTTAAGGACTTTTATCAAGCTACATATTGCTAATTACATGTGCTCACCCTGCGGTACTACATATAATATAATATACTAATATATTATATATATATATTATATATATATATATATAATATATATATCATATTATATATAATATATAGATAGCATTACTATATATATATATATATAATATATCATATAACCGATACTTATATATATATCATATATATTATATACTACTATATCTTGTCATTGATCTATGATATATCGTATATATATATATATAATCACTATATATATATATATACCCTTTCGTAAGTATATATATATATAGTAGTTATATTATAATATAGTATAATATATATCTTATATATAATATGATATATATACTATAATATACTTATATATAATATATATATTACTATAATATAGGCTACTTTGGAAAATTAATTAGTAAAATAAGAAAAAAAAAATGTATAAAGAAATTTAAATAAATTGCATGTAGAAGGGGTTCAACGGCAATCGTTCAGGTTCATATGAAAAAAATTTACAAATTCTTTGCCACTGGTGCTAGAAGGGCGCTGAAAACCCCCCCCCCCCTCTTCTATTATTTTTCCGCGAAGCTGTAATTATGATAGAGTTGATAATAGATGGATAAATAAGAATAATTAGTGAATAGTAGTGAAATATAGTGTGGAACAAAGATGAATATATATAAATCATATATAAATATAAATAATATGATTATTAATTAACATTAAAATATAGTTATTAGTAGTGATTTATAGTAATATAGTAAATTTTCTTTATTTGAAATATAATGGTTTAGCCTATTTTAATCGATACATATTAGATAATGATAAATTAATAAACGTAGCATGTATATCCATCCTATGTAGCATTTGCCTATATATATTATATATATATTATATACATATTATATATATATGATATATTAATATATATATATTATATATTACTATTATATCACGTAGCAAGCATATAATATATATATTATATACTATATTATAATATACTATAACTTATATAGCTTACCGGACGCTTTTAGTAAACATAAACTATAAAATACAATGTATATTAAATATATATATAGATATTATAGTATATATACTATATATACTATATAATAACCCTATATCAATACGCCTCTAGACTATATCATACACTATATCTTAACTACTATAGTAATATTTTATATATATAATATAAGTTATATATATATATACTTATATATATAGTATATACTATATACTATATACTATACTATCTATAATAATATATATATACTATATATTTATGTATATAGTATAATGGTATTAATATATCATTGCATTTTATATTTTATTACTTGTTTCACGTCATCAGTCCACCACCTCAGCTTCTACAGCACCTCGTCAAACAAGCGAGGTCCCAGGTTCGCAACTGTGTCCGGAGGGAGGGAATGTGAGCTATTCTCTCCTTGGGCTTGGTCTCGTCCTGCTTCGACGTTTAATTTAGTACCACCCCCTCCTCAGATCTAGAGGCCCTGCCCGTGAGCCGTCGTGTTTATCTTCTGTAATAGACTATATGATCACTATATATATCAATTTAAACTAGTATATATATATATATATAGTATACCTATTATATATAGTAATATACATTGTTGTTATTTATATAACTATTTATATAATTATATATATACTATGAGTCATTCACATCCTTTTGCAAAAGGTGCTGTCGTTCTCTTATGATGGAAGGGTATACACCTTGGTTATTCCCCTGCTTCCACCATTTGCCTTATCCTGACCTCTCTCTCCAAATTCTAGCCGCCAAATCACGTTGATTAACTCCAGCTTCCTCACTACGCCTCTAAAAACCGAGGATATTAGGATAGCATCTGCTGTACTTCCTAACCGCACCTCTCCCATACCCTTCCCCAGTCTCACTGCCTGAATTCTTAGCTGGCCACCTAATGTAAATTCCATGTGATGCGCTGCTTTTTAAGGGAGTTTATTTCACTTAAACCAAGAATATTTAATCTTTAGTAGTCATAAAATAAGAAACTCTTTCAAGTTCACTTAAAAATTTTTTGCACCCCGATATTATCTATATATAAGAACACGATCCGGTATCTGCTGCTACAACATTCTTCTTCGGCCCTGCTCCACTCTAGCAAAAACACAAATCCCATACTATGTTGGACTCTCTCTCGCGTAGGGGTAACTGGCAACGAAATCGCTAACAAGGGAGCCAAAATGGCCGCTTCTTCTTTTTGGAGCTGTTCTAGTACCTCCCGGACGCCATTCAACAAGGTCGCCTTCCTAATCAACTGATTACTATCAGCTCTCGCGACAGGGGCTTCCTTTCTTATTAAGCAAGAATGCTTAGGGGTACAGAGTGACTCAGCGCTAGGGGCGAAACTCCTCTTGAAATGTAAGCTGAACATTGGTGAGTGCTCTCTTCTCCAACCGACGAAAGCGCTTGCACGAGGTGAATACTGCACGCCTCCGATTGGCCCACACCAACTTATCACTACAGCTAACTACCACTATAGCATTACCTCCTACTATCTAGATATCTTGGTCTTCGACATTCCGCAATCTATTAACCAATTATTAATATATTCCCCAACTGGACCAATTCGCCGTCGTGATTATCTTTCTGTATGATTTATTTCACTTTAAAAGGCTATCAATATTTTATCTGAAACCTCTCACTTTAACAGTCTCTATTTTCTCTTATCTCAAAGAACTGAATATTCTTTATAATATTAGATTTTGTTATGTAATATTAAGACTTTATAATGTAAGGATATGTTTTATTTTTATTTCTTATTTTATTTTGACTGAATATTCATTTCGCTATCAAAATTTTCTTTGACATTTAAAACATGTGCTATAACCCAGGACCCACCCATGGAGTTGATTATTCAATCCAATGTGGCCGGCTTCTCTGTGGGCCGTGGTGGGTCCGTACAATTACTCTATATATAACGTATATAGTATATATATATATATACTAATATATATATATATATATATAATATAATAGAATATATATATTATATATAATATATACATATATAATCTATATATATTTTCAAATATATATATCATATATATATATTATATTATATATGATATATAATATATATAATATAATATTAGGTATATATATATATATATAATATATTATATATATATATTATATACATATATATACCTAATATATATATACTATATATATATATCATATATAACTAATATTAATATATATATTATATATATACATATATATATATATAATATTATATATATATATAATATTATATATTATTATATATATATAATTTAGACGCCCCCCAAATTCGAAAATTGAAAGTACTGCATACCCTCTAATATTCGGTTACTGTAGCTAAAGAAAGGCCGCACATGAATTTCATTCAAAATTTTAAATATTTAGTGCTACCGCCAGGCACCTGAAATGTGTTATAAAATGTCTTAAATGTCAAATTTCCACACCACCACATGGTGTAGCGACAGCCGGCGGTGTTTTCTTTAACGTGGTATCCCCAGTAGGCCTAATCCACAAAGATACACCTAATAATTACTCCAAAGGTGCCATTCTCATTTCAGACTTTGTTGATCTTGAAAACACATCTATGTGTTTCTACGATCTGCAAGTTATACTGCAGCTGCTCTTCATTTTTGTTTAATTTTTTTTGTTAAAGGACAGTATTAAAGCAACAGCCCTTTCAGAATTATCATATCATTAACAACATTCATTTTTCTACATAGTTTTTTGCCTTAATGTATTCATTATTTTTACTCCATTCTGAAGGATCGGAATTGAGAACATGATGTTGGAAGTGACAACTTCTCGAAGAAAAGTTTCTTTTTGACAGGTACATGAAACTTGCCAGTATGTGTTCTGAAACAACCTTATCTTATAATCAAACTTCTCTGTTGGAAGGCCTATTCAAAGCCTGACTTACTTTAAAGCTTGACCATTTGCGCTTCATATCATTATTTGACTTTGTCTGTCAAAGAATGCGTGAGAGGCACAACTCCTCGTTTAGGTACCACAAGGTGCCGCAGAGATCCTTTTGCAGCAACTGGCAGCATACGTCTTTTGGTCGTCATAATCCTTCAGTCTTCTGGAGTTCTTGGTGATTTTGACGCACTAGGTGCTGCAAACCAATTGCCGCCCTATAAAAGTATGACCTGCAAACGAAACAGAATTTCCAAGTCCAGTGAGTTCACTCTTCATCAGTTTCGATTTTACTCTGAAACACTGTACCATTTCTTATAGGCTAATAATTAAAACTGCGTGCCATCCATCCTTGCTCTCGGATGTACTGGCACGCTGGTTTCACCAAAATGAACTTTAGGAGACAGAAACGTCTGCCCAAGAATTATAATAGTCAACTCCAAAAAGTATCAGCACTATCGTTTCTTGGAGCATTTTTCTTCAATCTTTCTTTTGTGCAGAACGCAAAAAACTTCTCTGGAATTGCTTCGATGGTAGTTGATAATTGTCTAATATTATTGCTTCCCAACTTGGTCGGAAATCGTTATAAACACTTCTGCTGTCTCCTGTCCAGCAGGTGCTCAAACCCACTTGTCAAATACATCCGATAATTATTATTTTTCCGCATAAACTATGATGTCGACAGGCCTGTTGAAGCAGTGATCGCCCAAGGCTTGGATTCTTATTATTGTGCAAGATTCCTGCCTGATTACTATGTATTGCTGCAGTGGTTGTGTGGTCAAAAACACATGCGCCTGTATATTATTGTCCAAGTTCAATCTTCGCAAACACCAATCTACAGCCATTCGCAATATCAATGCCTTTTCCTGAACAAAAGAATTTGTACTGCTATGAGTTTTGAATTATCATCTGCTGATACTAGTATAGGTAACCTATCTGTATATTCTGTGAAAAATCAGTGATATTTGGTCTGAATTTTACCATGCCAATGTACAGTCAATGGTTAACATCTTTCAAAACTCTGTCTATTTCCTTCAGCTATCTTTTAGCGTTAGACGTGCTTCTTTCTCCTGCAATGCACTCTCTACCCAAACAACCCGTCATCACATCACGACTCCAAGGTGCCACATTAAGTGTTATGACTAACACCATAAAACACCTTGCGATCACTTATCTTTTGTCCTGTCCAAGTGTCAGTGCCCACATCACGGTATCGTCACAATACGCTTTTTCTGGCACTGCTCCACTAGATGAGAGGTTTTGGTTTGGAGTTCACACTGTCGTTCGTGTGAATCCAGCTAAGTTTGAGTTTTTGAAGTCTTATCGCTCAGTAGAAGGTACTTGAGGCTCAATTCTACACTACAGACATTTTCTTCCTCTTTTACTGTAAGTTACCTGAATTGTGCCTTGGCCTATATCAAAATATCTTCCTCTCTTTTCCGTTCTTCAGAGTCTCTTAACAAGAGTTTTTCTATCAATTGTGGCCTTTGTATGTACGCACGTCCTACCTTTATCTTCTCTTGGAGGTGCCAAGCAAATATTTTACTCTTCCCCTACAACACGCCTTATTCGTCCAGTGCATCATTGTGATTCAATATCCGAACACAAGGGTCGTTTAATTGTTAGAACGGCATTCTTCAGCCTTTGTTTTGAGTCATGCATTCTGCCTTTGTGTTTGGGATTTCTCGTACTTGATCGTGTTACATTAGTCATCCGCAAGCTCAATATTTTCTGTACAATATTCAGTTTTTGCTTCTGGAGCATATTTGCTTTGCTCCACATGGAAACAAATTTCATCAGATCCAAAATTACATGCTTCTCTTAATGTGCGTTCTTTTTCACTGTGAAAGAAAATACACACCGATAAACATCTCCGCATTAAAGGCAATTTGCTTTTTCAATAATCATTGTTCGATCGGCACAGCACTGATACCAATGAGATATAACCACTTGTTCCACGAGTAACCGGCCATGATTACAAAGACTATTTACAAAGCAAACCCAAATACGTCTGTCTACTACTGTGTCTTCACCCGTAATCAACAACAAGTATACCACGCTGCATTTTGCCATAGTTTGCGCAATTTCATCGTTCCTGCGGCCAGTACTAAAATGTTTTAATCGTTCTCGAAAATTTTTGTGCGAGGCTTTTCTCACAGTTCTGAAATAAAATGGAAGAGTATGCATCTCACAAATACAAAATTAAAAAAATCCCCCTCATAACCACGAGGCGTTCTAATATATATATATATATATATATATATATACTATAATATATATATATATATTATATATATATATAATATATATATTATATATATATATACTAATATAATAATATATATATAATATATATATATAGATTTCTGTTTGGTTTGTGTGCGTGTATTGATGCGTGCTGTCTTGTGTGAATGGAAATGTTTTAAATTCAATTATTGGTTTTTAGTAAGTGCTACCACTAATAATAGTTTTTTTTATTTAGTATTATATATAATTATTATTAACAACTGAAATTTTGGTTGTCTACACTTACTCAAATATTGTACTTCAATTTTCCAGTGACAGGAAGAGAGCAATACGGTTGTAAGAAATACACGGAAAGTGGTTTCCTAATCAAAAATCGTTTGGAAAAAAATGGCGTTTTTTTCCCTTATATTTTTCTTTTCTATAAATGTTAACTTACGAAATAATAATATATTGATATATATTACTATCGTATATTGAAGCACATAAATTGGCGATTTGAGAGAAGATAGCAATAATTGGTAACGTAACTATTTATATTGTGTGTTCTCTCTTGATTGTGATATTAATAATAATAATAATAAATAAAAATCTAATAATATAATAATAATATAATAATAATATATATAATAATAATAATAATAATAATAATAATAATAATAATAAAATAATAATTAATAATAATAATAATAATAATAAAATGATAATAATAAATATAATAATAATAATAATAATAATATAATAATAAGAATAATAATAATAATAATTAATATAATAAGAATATAATTAACTAATAACTATACTATAAAATATTTCCAAAGGGCAAGGGACGGCATAATAATATTTCAACAATTAAGCTGAACTTTCGCCATATTAATATAGTTTGGTACATAGTCCGTTTAAGTAATCCTTATCAGCTTCTCAATTAGTTTTTCCGATTAATTGTAAGTTATCGGATATCGTTGTTTACCTATAATATATATAATATTATATATATATATATATATATATATATATATATATATATAATATATATATATATATATATATATATATATATATATATATATATATATATATATATATAGTTGGTTCGAACACATAAGAGTAGCATTGGCTTTCGGCTAAATTTACATAAAATATTTTTAAAAAATGAAATATATGTTTATAATTACGTATATATTAACTTTAATGTGTTATTTAAAATAAAATTTATTAAAAATAAAATAAAATTCAAACATTTGAATTGTGCTACATTTGCATAAATTTTAGTTAAGAAAAAATTTTTATTTTAATAATTACATATATATTTTATTTCACTTTTTTTAACTAATCAAATACCATTGGGTAAATGCACAACAGGCTGGCGTACATGCATAGCAGACCGCTCGCTGAAGCGCTCGCTTCTATTGTGCGCGAGCGTTGCCATACGGTTTTTTTACAGCACGGCTCGATCACAGCGCGCTTTAGAAGCGAGCGCTTCAGCGAGCTGTCTGCCATGCATGTACGCCATTCAGCTGTGCATTTACTCTATGATATTTGATTAGTAAAAAAAAATTATATATATTTTAAAAACAGTATAGGAGTGTCGTTTATCGGTTGGTTGTTTGGGGTATGGCTTGGCCTGAGTCGAAGTTAGAAGATCGTAGGTCATAGAAAATCAGATTTACTTTTATTTTGTACGAATAGCATATAGAATTTTGCATCGTTCAAAATTGTGTTTACTATTGTTTTGCACTCTTCAACTAGCGCTGTTATATTTTACTTCTTTTATAATGGTGTGTTTGTAATTGAGTTCGCTCATTTGGATTTAAATATAACAATTGGTTGGAGAGTATCATGGACTCTCGTGCAGGTGGGTTCACATGCTTTGGGCTCGTAATAGACTGAAGGGCAGTATTTTGAATGCCCGGAGGAACGGCACATGCCCTTCGTTGGTGAAGTCCGCTCTCAAAAACAAAACTAAATTTTGAAACTTTGTTTTGAAGTATTTTTTCTTAATTATGGAGTCTCAAACCTCATGGCAGTAATTTGTATAAAATTTGTAGCCTATAAAGAATGAGAAACGTTAAAAAAAACTTGAGAAATGACACTTAAATATATGCTTTACAGAATAAAGAAATTGCTAAGCTACTCGCAATCTAATTTTGTATTGAAAAAAAACACCCCTAAAGTATTTCACCCAGCTGGTGATTTCCAATGCTTTATTTAAAAGACATATAAGATAATCATTAAGTTATGAAGAATCAGGATTTACCACCTACTACTAAGATTCCTTCAAACAAAGACGAGAGTGTAAGTTTATTATTTAACCTTAGCATACGGATATTAAATCCGCCCTTATCTATTTATTTATTATTTATTACCTGCACGGGTTCTTGTCCATATATACAACAAAGAAAACACCGTCTCAAAAGACAAATTATAGATCCTCAACCGGTGTTCAAAACTGAGCACAGCAAGTCGTCAAACCAATGACAGGTTTCAAATATCAAAAAGAGAAAAAATTATTCTCAACTGAGTCTTTTTCTGTGAGTAGTAATTGTCAATCTGATGAAAAAACAAATTACTCTATTTGAATAGTTTTGTATGCTCAATTATGACCCCGGTTCTAAGGACCCTAAATGTTCACTTGTTAAATGAATATTTTTTACTTCCTTAATTAAGAAAATTGAACATTATATATATATATATTATATATATTATATATATCTATATATATATATTATATACAAACTAATCAATACAAATAAACTGTGATATATAAAGCGAACGTTGAAAAATCTCAATATTGATATGAGTCTAACATAAACATTTTTAACTAATACCTTTTTCTCATTATTAATTAAATTTTTTTTGACAAAAATATTAAAAATAAAAATTAAAATTATAACTAACTTTGCATGGGTAACTATTTTAACACAACAGATTTTACAAACAATTTCATTTGGTGGTGTCGTTTCCGAGTGTAAAAAGGTATATCATATACGATAGCAAATTATACTTCATGAACTACTTTGTGGAAAATAAATTATTCAACCGATTTTGAGGCAATATTTTCCACACGATAGGAAAGAGTTTCCCTTCCAGTTTCAGTTATTTATTAATATTAAATTCAGAAGTTCCGTTAAAGACTAAAATTTAATTTAAAAAAATTATCATTTAGCAATTACACAAAGTTTTAGGAATAATATCAAGGTCAAAACAAAATTAATTTGCGAAATAAAAATTCATGATTCTACCACTTGAGTTATAGGAATATGGTTTGATTAAAAAAATTCCTGAAATACTAAATTTTAAAAAAGATGATATATATATATATAATATATATATTATTATACTAACTATATATATTAAATATATATATAATATACTATATATATAATATATATATATATATAATATACTTAATTATATATATATTATAATGTATATATATATATATATATATATATATATATATTATATAACTATATCATATATATATTATATATATATATATATATATATACTAATATAGGGTGATAAACTCAATGAAGCTACCGAAACAGATATCTCGAAACTAAGATAAGCTAGAAACGAAAGATGATCAACATCATATAATTCCGTTAGATTGAAATTGAACTTTTTTTTAATTTTCTTTTTATCTCCAAAACTAAGATAGGTACAAGAAATTAATAACATTTTTAGAAGCAGCCGTATGTGAAAAGTTAGTTGAGGAAAAAAAGGATCTTTTTTTTTTTTTTTTAACTAAAAAATACTCCAGCGAAAAAACGCAAAGGATGCAAAGATCGGGTCTCTCGGCGCTACGGGGGACGACGGTAGGACTATTTCCCTCCGTCCGCGGGGAGGCGTTCTCCCGGACCCCGCTCTTTGGTATTTCTGTGTCGCGGGGGTTCCTCCGCCCCTCCCCTAAGGGTATTGAAAACGTCCAACCCTCTGTCCCACCGTCGGCTCGAGCCCCCTAAAAAAAAATTTACTTCGCTGATTCCATATATGTTAATAGTTTTCTTCTACCTTTCGTAGTTTTGGAGATATTAAAAAAAATTAAAAAAATAATTTTTTTTTTATTCTTTTCCATACGCAAATTTCATACGCTGATTCCATATATGTTATAGTTTTCTTGTACCTATCTTAGTTTTCGAGATATCATGCCGGTAACTATATATTATATACATACTATATATTATATATATTACTATATACATACACTATAACAGTACATATTAGATATTATACTATATAGTAATTAATATATATATATAATGATATATATATATATATATATATATATACTAATATATACTATATTAATATCATAAATAATATATAGAATTGTTCAATTGCATTCTTTTCTTTTATATATCTAATTATACTATAGTAGTTCTTAAGAGCTATATTTGAAGGGGATGGAATCCTGGAAGGATTCAAGGAACCTGGAAACTGGAAAAGTGGCTTTCCTGGAAACTAGACTGGAAAAAAAAAAATTTTAAATTAAAAATATTATTTCTAAATTTAAGATAAATTCAAATTTAAAATTTAAATAAAATTCTAAATTAGTCTTAAAATTTAAAAAAAAAAAAAATCAATAAAATCAAAGTAAAAAAAAAAACCTAATTAATAATAATAATAATAATAATAATAATAATAATAATGAATAATAAATAATAATGAATAATAATAATAATAATAATACAAATAAATAATAAAATATAATAATTCAATTGTATGAATAATATAATATTTTAAATTCTAGGTTAAAAATATATATATATATTATATATATTTATATATATAACGTACTAAAATATTTCATTATATATATATATATATATATACTATATATATATATATAAATATATATATATATATATATATATACTTATATAATATACTTATATATCTATATAGTTACTATATATATATATATATCATATATATATACTATAATATAATATAGGCTATAATTGTTTATCATATTAACGTTTTTGTTAAATGTATTACTATGACAATGTTGAACATAAAAATTGAAATTTGATAGAGAAATGATAAGTTTCGTAAGATAATTGACGATGATGTGTTAGAAATGGTATGTTGTGATTAAACGTGCGTATAGGTTAAGTTTTTGCTGCAGTAATGTTAGGCTTATCCGAGAATTTTGCTTAAATGTTCCTACGTTTTTTCATAGTTCAAAATAATGTTATATTGATATGAGATTGCATTTGACGAAGGTCGAGTGTCAATTCGTAGTTCAAGATGTTGGTATCTTTGATTGATTGGTCATTTTGTTAAGGGCTTTTGTTTAGATATACTGCTTAAGCTTGATTGGCTGCGTCTGGTGGAAAAGTTGGGTCGATACACTTGAGTTTTGTTAGCGCTTGTTAGCTTACGTTCACTTGCATAAGTATCGAACTTTGTCGAATGTTAGCAGGCATTATTCATACGTGAGTATGTTTAGTTCTTTGTCGTTGATACATTATATTCAGAAGTTCAGGTTATTGTTATGTTAGCTTTGAGTTAATGTAAAATTTGTACAGTTAGCAATTATTCGTCAGGTCTGTCTCATTATGACAAGTCTATGATAATTTTTGTAAATATTTAGCAATGTTAATGTAAAAATTAACATTGATATTGTAGAGATATGCTTACCCAACAGTGTTAAACGGTTACGTTTTTGAATGCTATGTTGATTGTACATTATATTCCTTAGTTTCAGTTCGGTTTATGTGAGCTTATAATTAATGGGAAAAACTTTGCCTATGTCATCAGTTTGAATAAATAGACACTGTTATATTTTTATGTTCTTTGATTTCCCTCAAATGATTACTCGAAATGACTTGAATCCATAGTTCAATTAGATCCATAGATCATGGAAGGGCTTAGCGAGCCGGTTGGGGTGACGCTGGTTTGATTACAAGCCTGATTTACTGATCTTACTGCTTTTAGGATGTAAAACAAAGCAAAAAATTTAAGTTATAACATTAATAGAAATAAATTTTAGTTAAAACAAAGTGTTTTAAATAAAACAGAAATAAGCAAAAGTAATAAAAGTTTTAAAAAAAACATATATAGATTATTTATAATAATTAAAACACATAAAAATAAATAAAAATAAAATAAATAAATAAATAAAATAACTTTTAAACAAAATCGATTAAATATAAAGTATGAATAGAAAACGTAAAAGGAAAATTACATAACAAACACGAACATGTTTATATTAAGTCATCGTGATAAAATGTCAAATGTCCGTTCCAAGCGACGTTATAGAAAATGCTTTAACACATCTGCTTGACGTCTAGGAAAATAGCAGTCATGTGATCAGTAAGTTAGTACGATGAATGCCAGGCTAATGTATTAAGTTTCCCTAATAACGAACGTGAATTTTGTGTGATGTGTGTGTGTTGTGTTTGTGTGTTGGTCTGTGTGTGTGTGCTCGTGCTTCCCAATGTGTGTGTGTTGTGTGTGTGTGGTATGTTAGGTTGTTATGTTCATAAACATATATAGTGGATATAATACATAATAATGATAATAAAATAATAAATAATAATAATAATAATAATATTAATCATAATAATAATAATAATAATAATACATAATACATAACAATTGATAATAATAATATTAATAATATAATAATAATTAATCAATAATAATAATAATAATAATAATAATAATAATAAATAATAATATATATAAAATAATAATAATTTAAGTAAATTAAGATTGTGAATAATAAAACTACTGTTTAAGAAGTATAAACAGATGTTAAGTAAGACCCTAAGGGGAACAAAGTAATAAATCTTTTTACCCTTCTCATGTGTCAAAGATATTAAGATACAAAGTAATAAATCTCGTTTACCCCTTCTTCATGGTGTCAAAAGATCATCAGATTCAATGAGTCATTAGCCTCGACGATTTCATTGGCTGATCTGCCGTCTGATGTTCATAACAAATACAGTTCTCGTGAATTGGTTACCTTGGAGCCCGCCGTAACAAGATTACTAATGTTTAGGTGTCTCGGGAGAGAAAGCTACTCTACCAATGTTTTAGTTCGTGGACCTGCAGGCAAAGTGATCGCACGCGTTATCGGTGTTGTGAGATCTTATTTTATTATATAATGACTAATAATAATACAATAATAATAATAATAATAATAATAAATAATAATAATAATCAATAATAATGAATAATAATAACATAATAAATTAATAATAATAATAATAATCAATATATAATAATAATTAATAATAATAATAATAATAATAATAATCTAATAATAATAATACTTTTTGCAAGTTCTTTCTGTTATAGTAAAGATTAAGATTGCTATGTTGACTTCTGGCTGGTAAGTTGAAACTTCTAATTTTAGTTACCTTGTTTAATGAATGTGTTATATATTGTCAGTTAGGCTAGTATCGAGAATATATTTTTGCTTTAAGTTTTCAATATTACAATGTTAATTTTTAACGATTAACCATTATATTTTAGAGTTATGTTTGAAAAAAGTTGTATTATTTTCCTATTTTAACTTGACGTTGATATATTAACAAAACGAACAAACAACAAACAACAACACAACACACAACAAAATAACAACAACAACAACACAAACAACAACCAACAACAAACAACAACAAACAACAAGAACAACAACAACCAACAACAACGAACAACAACCAACAACAACATCAAACGCAACGTGTTCAACAACAACAACATCGTCAACAAACTGCACACCACACTGCAAACAACACAAACGTGACATTTCAACAGCACCAGCTACAGCAAAGAAAATTTTTTATCGTTATTATTACAAACAATATGAAATACCTCAAACTAATCAATAGATAACTAGATCAATAGATCAATAGATCATTGAGCGGTAAGGAGGATAGAGTGCGTGTCTTGATAACTGATTTACTGCTCCTGAGGGGTATGTAAAAATGCAAATTTTTCTTAAGTTATAAACATAAAAGTGAAAGAAATTTTTTTTAGCTAAAAACAAAAATGTTAAAAGACAAACAAAACAAAATTAATAAAAGTGTGTTTGTGTTATGTTATATTCAAAATATGATTGAATCACAATAGAAACAATAGATCAAAAATAGATCAATACGCATCAATAGATCAATAGATCAATAGATCCAATAGATCAGTAGATCAATCTAGATCAATAGATCAATAGAATCAATAGATTCACGAATGCGGGTAGAGAGTGGTGGCTGTATGGTAGTTTAGTATTAACTGCAAATTTACGTGACTTTCACTGCCCACTTTACATTTTACTGATCTTACTGAGGGTTACTGATTTACTGCTTTTAGAGATATGTAAAAATGCAATTTGTTTAAGTTATAAATACAACATTAAAAGATATTTTTTTTAGTAAAAACAATTGTTTGTAAAGAAAACAAAACAAAATAAATAAAAGTTTTTGTGTTATGTTTAAAAATTTGATTTGAATCAATAGATCTATATTCACATCATAGATCAATAGATCACGAATGTAAGGAGGGTGGTGTATTACTAGGTTGCATTAACTGATTTACATGAGTTACTGCGTTTTAGCTGATGTTACTGATCTTACTGATATTACTGCTACTCAGAGTATGTACAATGCAATTTGTTTAAGTTTATTAAAACATAAAAAGCAATAATTTTTTTAGTAAAAACCAAATTTGTAAGAAAACAAAACAAAATAAATAAAAAGTTTTTGTGTTATGTATACAAAATAGTATTCTGAATCAATACGATCAACTAGATCAATAGTCAATAGATCAATAGATGACGAATGGGTAGGAGGGTGGCTTGAGGTTAGTTCACATTCAACTGATTTACTGATTTACTGGCCTTTACTGATTTACTGATTTACTGATTTACTCGATTTACTGCCTTTAGGTATTGTAAAAATGCAAATTTGTTTAAGTTTGGAAGTTTACATCCAAAAGAATAATTTTTTTTAGTAAAAACAAAAGTTTAAAGAAAACAAAACCCAGAATATAAAAGAGGTCGCTCTGTTGTGTTCAGTTATACAAATATCGATCTTGAATCA
The DNA here is from genome assembly GCA_015478945.1 of Trachelipus rathkii. Lineage (NCBI taxonomy): Eukaryota > Metazoa > Arthropoda > Malacostraca > Isopoda > Trachelipodidae > Trachelipus > Trachelipus rathkii. The sequence goes on along the minus strand of JABUQX010011520.1, from coordinate 5,815 downwards.
AGTAGATCAATAGATCAACCTAGATACGAATGGGATAAGAGGTGGTGGCGGATCGTAGTTTGATTAACTGATACTGATTTAGTGCTAGGGGCTGAGCTTACTGATTTACTGATTTTACTGATTTACTGCTTTACTATTTACTGATTTAGAGTATGCTAAAACATGCAAATTTTTTTAAGTTTACAACATTCATAAAAAGAATAGCTTTTTTAGTACAAAAACAAAAATGTTAAAGAAACAAAAACAAAATAAATAAGAAGTTTTTGTGTTATGTTATACAAAAAATTATTTAAGTAATGCAAATTTTCCAAATAAGGATTTATAATATACTTTAATAATTCAAGTAGATCATAGATTATGGAAGGTAGGAGGGATGACTGGTCGAGGCAGTTTGATTAATGATACTGATTTACTGGCTTTAGAAGTATATGTTAAAATGCAAATTTTTTTTAAGTTATAAACATAAAAGAATAATATTCTTTAGTAAAAAACAAAATATTTCAAAGAAAACAAAACAAAATACATTAAAGTTTTTGTGTTATGTTATACAAATATGACTTGGAATCAATCTAGATCAATCAGATCCAATAGATCATAGATCAATAGGATCATGAAGGGCTAGAGGGCAGCACTTGATGCTTTGATTAAGTGATTTATCGCGATATTTAATGCTTCTAGGGTATGTAAAATGAAGAAAATTTAAGTTATAAAATTGAAAAGCATAAAATTTTAGTAAAAACAAAATATTTTTAAACAATAAATTAAAAGTGATTCTTTAAATATTTCGAAAACAAAGATTAATAACATACAGAATGAATTTGAAGTGAAATTACAGAAATAAAATAGCAAAACAATATATTTTAGTTGACAGAAAATGAAAAAGAAAACCGAGATTTTTGAAAATAGAAATATCAGTCTGCAGGCTAAAAGAATGTTTCTACTAACTCAGCACCGCCACCGGACTTCCAGCAGCGGTGCTTGTACCAACTCTGCTCTTCTCTCTCCTGTCTCCTCTTCTGTCATCCTTCCTATTTCTCATTTTCGCTTCGTTCTCTTACTTGCACTCCGTGCATTTTCTACTCTTCTTTTTATTCAGTTGCACCCTCTCCGGGGGGTTCCAAACACAATTCTTCCTCCTTCCTCTCCCACATATTTCTTCTCTTCCTCATTCCTACTTCGTTCCTCCTTCTTCTCTTATGCACGCCGTGCCATTTCTACTTGCCTTCTATAATTATTGCAAATTTGTCAAACATTCTAAGAAAATTTCCTATCTGGAAGGAACCAGCACCCCTTCTCCGAAGGTGTGCACTCACCCGGAAACCTCCATTCCAGGCTGACGGAGGCGGCAGCACAAACAGACAAGCGAAAATAGATACCTTTCACACAAACTAATTATTATTTATTTATCTTATTTAAATTATTATTTTTTTTCTTTATTAAAGTTTTTTTTCCAGTTTCCAGTTTCCAGGAGTCACTTCCAGTTTCCAGGCTTCCTTGGAATCCTCTTCCAGGATTCCAGGGATTTCCAGGATTTTCCAGTCCCCTTCACTATAGCTCTTTAACTACTATATATATATATACTATATATAATATATATAGCTATATATTTAATATATATATAGCTATATATATATATATATATTATTAATATATCTAATATTATTGTATATATACTTAATATTATATATACTTAATATAATATATATAATTATATATAAGTATATATAGATATATATAGCACAATATACTTATATATACTATAATATATATAATAATATATATATACTATACTACATATATATATCATAGCTATATATATATACTAATACTAATAGTATATATATTGATATATAATATTATATATTATATAAGTATAATCAAACTATATATATACCTAGTATATATATAGAACACTCTATACTATATATAGTATATGTCATGCGCGGGAACAGGTTTCACACTTCCTCATTTTGGACAATATTTAAACTTTCTCACTAACCCGAAATGTACTCAATTACCAACTCTGCGACAACTGAGAACCCCTATAAATTGTTTCCAATTGAGTAAATTTGGACCAGTTTTCTTTGTACTATATATTATATATATATATCTATAACTAATATATATATACTATACTATATATATATATAGGATATATATATATATATAATATAATATATATATCTATATACTATACTATATATATATACTATATATTATCTGAGTACTCGGGGGGGGCCAGAGGGCCATGGCCCCCCCCCCCGAAATTTTTTAGACACTAAAAATTTTTAGTTATCATATCCGTTAATAATAGTTCTCAAGGAAGTTAAATATAATTTTATATAATCGTCGCTTCAGAACTAAACTCCTCGCAAATCCTGCTTGCAGAAGTTTTAACAGAAGAAAGAGAAAATACAGAATATATATATTATTATATATATATTTTAATATAAAAAATTTTTTTTAAATAACCTTCGTCTTTACATCCTTATCATATCTATCCATATACTCTACCATACGCCTCATCATATCATATATTATCTATACTATAATTATATATTATATCATATACTATATCAGTATATACTATACATATACTATTATATATATTATATTATAATATACAATTATTAGAAGATGAGATTAGTCTTAATTCTTCTCTCAGCCATTACCTAGATGAGATAATCCATTGTTGATGTTTAGTGTAAAGCTATGCGAATCTACTGTTTTTCAAGGTCTCATAATATTCAAGTTGCTAGTGAAATAGTTATAGTTTTGCACTTTGTGTTTAACTTATTTTTTTTATGTTGTTGTTTTTCAACTTAAAAAAATAAATTATAAAACAACTATGAAAATAAGAACAGATATTAGAGACTTTATCCACAAAAAAGTAAGCAGAACAATATGGTAATAAAGATTTCTGATATTTAAAGCTGAAGGTTCTAGGACTCGAATCAGCTTCTCCTGGAACTTTTCTGTAAATGCGATAGCAGCTGAAAAATCTCAAGTAGACTGTGATGCTTTTCCTTCCAAGCATCTATAAGTCAGCGCAATCAAGGAATACAGAAATTATTGTTCATCCCAACGATATCAGGGTATTTCAGCACATTAGGAAAAATTTGTGAAATATTAAAAATAACTCTGGAAACCAGATTCAAAAATATTATATTTCCTGCTCAGGAAAGCAAAAGGTTAGGGAAAATAAGTTCAAAGAAAGTGGCTTGAATGATATTAAGTGGTTCTTAACTTACTCTATAAAAAACGCTAATAATGTTTATTGTACAAAGACGATTCTCCAAATACAAAAGGTCAAAGAAAAAACACCAGCAATGGGTGATTTTGTCGTCGAGATCGTATTCAACACTTAAAGAAAGCCATTTGAGGTTTTTGGGTAAGAGATACGAAAAAATTCTAAAGAGTTGAAAGTCACAAGGGCTGTTTCGATCCCATCGCGAATTATTATCCAGGTATCAAGGAAAAAATCGACAAGATGTCAAGTGATCAGCCAAAAAATGGACAGTGTGTGCTAATAAGTGACTGTTTGAATTTTACTCTGTCAGTGTTAAAAGTAGTGACTTTCTAGCTATAAGTGAAGATAATGAGTTATATTTTTACTTGTTTTCAATATGAGCTCTAGCAGGCATTTCGAAAAAAGTATAAGAGATATATACAGTGTTAAATGGTTAATGATAAATATATATTACTTCTAAGGTGATAATAATACACCTTTTATTAAACTCTACTCGACTATGAAATTGTTTTGATAGAGAAAGCTTAATTATGAGTTGTTAGATTGATATATATATATTGTTTATAATTAGAAATTTGAATTAAAATATAGTTTTATTGGAAACACGCATTAAAGTAATATTTTAGTTATAAGATTTGTATATTATACATAGATTTTCTCTAAAGTTAAATTTCATTACCTTTGGAGTTTATAAAAATATATATCATATAATGATATTTTATATTTTTAAAATATTTTTTTTTAGGCTTGCTTTCCAAAAATATATTTTATTATTTAATAATACTTTATGAGTATTTTTTTTTTAAGCTATACCTTAAGTCTTGAAAACATATTTTCTTTTGGAAGTTTTGCAATAATTTCAAAAGATTTATTTTATATTTAAAAAATAGTTTTGGGTAGCTATTTCCCCATAATATTTTTTATTTAATAATTTTATTTATATTTTAAAAAAATTTGTATAATATTTCATAGATAGTTGTTTAATTAACTATAAATATTATATTTTACTAATATATCATATGTGTGAGTATTATTGTGAATATCTTATTAGATGCGTATTTTTGTATATATTTATATAATATTTATTGTTTTTCATTTCTCGAGCCATTACAATAAATAGTGTTATCATTAGAGATATCTTGGTTTTTCAGTATTTTTAGAACTACATGTTAGTTTTTCTATCGTATTTATAATCGTGATCAATTGAATCTATTACTAATTGTTTTATTCAAAGTGGTATATAAAAAGAGAATTACAAAATGAAATGATTATTCATAAAAAAATGACTTTCTCCTTTAATTGGCGTCATTTCTCTCACACCAAAAGAATAGCGATTTTCTTCTCAATTCTCAACCTCAACCTTTGATCACACTTCTATACCAAGCTACTCACCTTTCCTCCAGATCCTGACTCTTTAACGTGCTAACCTCTCCTTTTTCGACGTTTGTATTTTACTTTCTGCGAGTGTCTTTCTACAATCTACACTAGGTCTCACAGATTAGATTTTTCTTTAATATAGTATTAGTATATTCTTATTTTATAGGTCTCTTCTCACTCATATATTATTATTCATAGGGTTTATTTAAGCATTTTATTATGTATATGATATACTATTTGTGGTCATTATTTTACAGACTACTCACTAATAAACTAATAATTTTTCATTATTGCTCTCTGGAGCGTTATAGGAATGTTTATAAAGTTTCTAGCCTTATTGATGATCGTCTGTTACACACACAGTATATATATTACGCTACCGCTATTCCGTCTATCTTATTTACTAACATATAATGTTGTTTATGTGTTAATCCATATTCACATATTAGTTACAACTGAGTGTCTTAATGAATTTTTTAAATGCTCTGTTCCTTCTAATATATTTAACTTAAATATATAATTGTATTAATAATAATTTTATTTTATTAATTCATTGTGAATATTTTGGTATTAATTTATAATACTGTATATCTATGATCTGTATGTCGGATGTGTTCTATTAAAGCTGTCAAACTTGGCGCCTGTATTTGTGCAACCTTCTCACTCGCTAGTATAGTTATAAGTATGATAAGAAATTTTTTTATATATATATATATATATTAATATAATATAGTATATTATATTATATATAATATATATATTACCTTTCAATTGATAAGAAATCCTTTATAATTAGTAATTAATGTTTTGCACGTGATTGCTAATAGTACAAGTATATACTCGGTGGACCTCGTGTGGACCAAGGTAATTAATATATATATATATATATATATATATATATATATTAATATATATATATTATATATATATTAATTTATATAATATATTATATTTATATATAATATATAATAATATATTATATATAATATATATATATATATATATTTATTAATATATTATTATATATTATATAATTAATATTTCTTTATTAGAATTTACATTTATATATTAATATAATTAGTATTATTATGGTTATATGTTATTTTATTTAGTAAAAGTTTTTCCATAGTAGTTTAATGTTAAGTTATGATTAGTTATATGATTATTACGGTGCAATTGTCTCCTTGA
>JABUQX010011519.1:12500-19797 GCA_015478945.1 Trachelipus rathkii | reverse complement strand
ACGAACACTCTTCCTGTAGCAACTAGACGACAAACAGAAGGAAAGGCGATCCTAATCCTGTATCTTCCCACGCTACACAAGCTATCAAGGTGCCCTAACTTCCTGCGATTTCTTCTTCTTCTACCTATTCCCTATCTACTAATGCTATGTACTGGCTCACATCGCTACTTTATGCTAACACCCTACCTTTATTTCTGCAAAATCTATAGTATTTAGTATCCACCGATATGGCTTCAGCACAATCTCATCTGTTTCCTCGTTCAATTCATGACCTTCTACTTCGCGTACCATCTTCTTACTATGCGCACTCCGGATCTCATATTTCCAATTCTGTACAGAGTAACGTAACATGCTTCGCTAGCGTCAACTGTACTTCTAAAACTTTCGTAAAACTAACGTGAGCTTTTGATATTTCCGATTCTCTTCCAACTTTCTGACAATGTCAGCGGCTTCAGATTCCTTCACCTCATAGCGGATCAAGTGAGTTTGCCCACACCTTTATGCCTGGCGGAAAATATTGTCAGACTCTCAATGAGTAGAGAGGAGCGTGGATTATCGTTTGATGAACTGTATGGACTCTTCAGCAACTGTATTCGAGAGTTGTACCATAGACTCAAAATACAAAAGGGGAATCACCTGGTTGAATTTGAAAGTTTTACCAAAAGGGGGACTGGACGCGAGCGTGCACATCCTTCGTTCCGATTGGATGTCTTTCCATTGTTGTATGGCCATTGTGATGTAATATCCACGCAGAGCGCCTGTTCGGTTTGTCGAGAGAGAATCGAAAAGAACTGGATTAAAAATCGACAAAAGATATTAACTTGCCAACAAATGGCCAACGCCAGCGACCAAAAACTTAAATAAACTTAGAAACTTATGTAAGATCACGCCTGGCCCATGCCTCATCGATCGAGTCGTCAGTTTTCTAGCCTAATGTATCTTTTCCGCATGAAAGAAAGTATTTGCTGTTTTAATGACCAGAACAAACCCTAATTTTGTATTGTTGAAACACAATACCACTTAAAGACACAACAAGTTTGACTCGCTTGTGTATGAGGAGAAACTCATGACTAAATTATCACATTAAACTGAAGTCAGAAACAGATGCGCTCGAAGAGGCTGGAAATTTAGATAGCAAAACAGGCTTAATGGCAGCCTCTACATACTTAAAAAAACCAAAAGAATTTTTTTGCCGCCAGAAAGTTCACCACCCAGTGGTTAAACTCCAGCGGGACTGGTGGGGAGGATATACTTTTATTTTTATTTGACGCTTTTTTATAACCTTTTTTTTAAACGCTCTTTTTTGAACCAAGAATTGGAAAGCAACCACCTTTGTTAACAATAAGACTTAACATCGTTCTTGGGCTAAATCTTCTTATTGCTTTCTAAAAGCTAAGATCTCATCTCACTTCCTTGTTTCCTTCTCATGTAACATCCTCATGACATCTTTTGCTTTATTCTTAAGGACTGTAATGCGTCCGTATGGTTTAGCAACATTCTTCGTAAGAAGCGTGCTAAAGTTCAGGCAATCTAGAGCAGGAAATAGCAAACATGACAGAATTAGAAAACTGTAATGTACGATTGGTAAGGGCATTACTTACGATTCTTTGGCGCGGCAAATTTAACAAAGAGAGAAGTGCGTAAACTCGCATGCATTTCTTTATGTTTCGTAACACCCCCAGACAAATGCAACAAAGCGAAAACACTGAGTATATTAACAATAAGCTCAGTAGTCAGATAGCTAGGGAAACTATCAGACAAATTGTGGATATATATTATATATATACATAAATATAATATATATATATATATATATATATATATATATATATATATATACTATACTATATATATATATATATATATATATATATATATATATTATATATATTATTATATATATATATATATATATATATATATAGTTATATATATTAATAGTATATATAATATATATATATTGAAATGCAAAATTAAAAAGAAAAGAAAATTTGAAACTTTAATTTCTAGAAATGTATTTTTAAATTCCATACCTATTCGTTCTGTAGCAAGGGGTTCTGAAAACCTTCCTACTCAAATCCTTGCCTTTTAGTGAATGGTGTGTTGATAAGGCTCAAAAAAACCTTTATCAACTACGCAACCGACCTACCTTGCCACGCAATCGCGGGCATGGTACCGTGATTATATATCTATATACGATATATATAATAGTTATATTACTTATTGTATTTATAATATTATATACTTATCATATAGTCTTGAGTATATAGTACTCATATATATATAATATAGTTAGTATATATATACTATATATATATATATATAAGTCGAAATCAGAGTTCCGAAACGACGCAAAGATGGTGTGGTATCGGCAAAGATCTTTTCAACTGACTACGGATACTGGCGCTACTTCTCAAAATTGGCCGATACCGATACCATTGGTCATCTGTATCTACATCACTACGATATATTTTAATATAGTTCACGTGTATGCATTTATATAGTTTTAATATATATACATGTACTATAGTATAATATTTATATATAGTATATTATATATAATATCATATATTATATATATATATATATATAATTATCGGGCTCTCGGTGGCGCAGTGGGTTGAGTGGTGCGTTTGCACGCTTAGGGTCGTGAGTTCGAGTCCTCGTCAAACGGGATTTGTTCTTTCGACTAGTCACCAGGACGGACACGAAAAATTGCTGTCGTTTTGTAGGAGATTATCCTGTAATGTCATTACAGTTACGCATAGTGTATTAATACACTAATCTCAATACCCTCACCTCACTCATCCATAGCCAACACATACAACGGTACAACCTTTAATACACATACAGACACCTACATTCCTATTCGCCTCACGCACAGTAGGTCTGTGAGTCCAGAGCCTAGCCATGCCCACTGATGGCTGGAATATCTTGACTTGGTCCAGACTGAGGCTGGGGTTACTATCACCCTGATAACTGTGCACCTTTCCACTTTGTATGGGCCCACTGGTCGGGAAAAACATAAAATAGTAACCTTTCACCCCGATTGTCGTGGTAAACTAACTAACTAACTAACTAACTAACTAACTAACTAACTAACTAACTAACTAACTAACTAACTAACTAACTAACTAACTAACTAACTAACTAACTAACTAACTAAGCTAACTTAACTACTAATCTAACTAAATTAAGCTAACTAACTAACTAACTAACTAACTAACTATCAACTAAACTAACTAACTAACTAACTAACCTAACTAACTAACCTAACTAACTAAACTAACTAACTCAACTAACTAACTAACTAACTAACTAACTAACTAACTACACTACTTAACTAACTAACTAACTAACCTAACTAAAACTAACAATAACTAACTAACTAACTAACTAACTAACTAAACTAACTAACTAACTAAACTAACTAACTACCTAACTACACTAACTAACTAACTAACTAACACTACTAACTAAACTAACTAACTAACTAACTAACTAACTAAACGTAAACTAAACTAACTAACTAACTACTAACTAACTAACATAACTCAACTAACTAACTAACTAACTAAGCTAACTAACTAACTAACTCAACTAACTCACTAACTAACTAAATAACTACTAAATAACTAACTAACTAACTAACTAACTAACTAAACTAACTAAACTAACTAAACTAACTAACTAAACTAACTAATTAACTAATTAATTAATTAACTAACTAAACTAACTAAACTATATATATACTATATATATAATATATATCTATATTACTATATAGTATATATATATATATAGTATAAATAATATAATATATATAATATTATAATCTCCTAATCTCTAAGCAACCTTCCCGCAGGAAGGGCTTTCCATCCTGCTCAGTTTGGTCCGTCACAGCAATCTTCCTTCTTCTGGCCCGAAACTCTTAACCCTACAGCACTCTCCAGAAAGTCATTTCTCGGCGCAATGGTTTCGGAACGCCAGTCCCCTCGGTTAACACTCTCAAGGTAGGGTTTTCGCCCCTTGTCAGTAGAACTAGCATCTTCCTCCATTAGGCCTCAAAACTCGTTCTTCCAGAGCTCTCCAGAAAGATCTTGCTTCTAGCCAAAGATTCCAACGCTGTCCAGGAGTAATAAAAACAAAGGAAAGGACCGGGTTCTGCTAGCCCTGTCGCCCTATGACCAATGCGAAGAAATATTCATAAATCGCCTGACTGCGCCGCTAATATTCCATCCATTATCGAAGCATTAAATCACCTAGAACGTAGCTAAATATAATCAATAACTAACACAGTTATTCGATAATATTTATATATATATACTAATATATATATATATTATATATATATATATATATATAATATTATATAATTATATATTATATATATTATATATATATATGATAGTATACTATATACTATATTAGTCATATATAATATAAAGGTCAATAATCTCCTGGCATCATTTAAGCCGAAATGTTTATTTGGGAGGTAGGGGATGAACTACTGGTTTCTCAAGAAAAATATTCAGCGTATCGACTCGGGAAGAAAAAATACGCATTGAAAATGTTAAAATATCGCTGGAAAAAGATTTTTTTCCCTTTTCAATTATAAGGAAAATTAAAAATAAACAATTTAAATTGGCTACAGCAACAAAAGTGTCAAACAATAAAAAAATGTACGTCTCTTATAATACAAAATTCAACTTAAAGTTTTCCAAATTTTTGTGTGAAAAGTTAATACAAAATTGTTTTGGGAGTCGAGGTCGAGGTCGCTTTTTTTTAAATCGACTCCCCGACTTTTGGGAAATGCGACTCCCGACTCGACCTACCGACTCCTTAACCCCTTGAAAACGCTCGACTCCCGACTCCGAATCCCTGATTATATATATATATACGTATATATCTAATATATACTATATATATATATATATATATATATATATATATAATATATATATATATTATTATATATATATATACACCGTTTATACTATATATAGTATATATATATATAAATATATATATATATATATATATATACTATATAATATATATATATATATATATATATATATATATATATATATATATATATATATAAATATATATATATATATATATAATATATCGTATACTCGAAATCGACAGGTCAGAAGAAACTAAGGTTTTAGCCTATATATATATATATACTATAATATCTATATATATATATATATATATATATATATATATATATATATAATATATATATATATATAATATATATATATATATATATAATTATATATATATATATATATAATAATATATACTGATATATTAATATATATATATATCATATATAGTATACTATATATATATATATTATATTATATATATATATATATATACATATATTATATTATATATATATATATATTATATATATATATATATATATATATATATATATACCGTATATATGGAGCATTCGAGTAGGATCTTTCTCCTGTAAATTGTTTGTGGGGGGGAAAAAAAAAAATTGGTTTATTTTTTATTTTTTCCTATGTATATTATCGAACAAAATCTACAAATGCTGATGGTGCCAGATGTGCATTTTTTTTTTTTTTTTTTTAAACAATGCCAAGTGAAATAAATAAATTATAAATATAAAAATAAATTACATTGAGTAAGGTTATGATACATTAAGTAATGTTATGTTGAGTTATGTTAAGTTTATGTAAATTTAAACTTTAATATTTCTTTAATTAGCTTTTTCGTATTACAACCGTTTGAAGCGACTGACAACTTTATCTTTATGCTTATTGGTTAAAAGAAAATACCTTCTAAAGTGGGGAAAAATACAAAATTTTAATAAAAATGCTCACAGATATGTATTCCTACCTGAATAGCCTCCATATATATATAGTAATATATATAGTATATATATATATATATATATATATATATATATATTATATATATATATATATATATATATATATATAGTATATATATAGTATATATTCTATATACTATATATATATATATATATATACTATATAAATATATATATATATATATACTATATATAGTATATATATATTATATATATATATATATATATATATATACTATATATAATATACTATATTATATATATACTACTATATATATATATATATATATATATATAATATTAGCGAATTGTATTACATGCCTCAAGATATTTCTTAATAGTAGGTGTCAAGTAAGCGTCAGAACATGCAGTAAAGCCTCTTGGAACAGCTTTTATCATAGGCATCACATGTGAAGAAAGTGAAACATGCTTAAATCCAACTTTTTCAGCTAGTTTTTTAACAATTAGTTCATGCTCCGGGTACCTACAACAGCAATAGACTATAGAGACTAATATTTCACACATTTATTTTGAATTTTACAGAACATAATGATTAAAGACGTAAGCTAATTCATAAAAAAATTACACTGGTCAAAAAAAAATTCAACAAAATTTTGTCCCACAAACTGAAATAGGGGAATTTTATAAAAAGAAATCAGCTGATTTCAAATATGTTTTCAGTTCTTTCCTGTCACCCATAGTTTTCCTGGGATAGCATATTTAAATTTTTAAATAAATGTGTTAAATAAATTTACAAATCAAGCTACTTTTATATTAAAACTCACTTTTAAAATGTAGATTGTAGAGGCATATGATTTTCAATGGTTCTGTTTGGTCCCCTTTTCGTGATCAACAGTAATCAGCCAACATAGAACCTTTGCTTGGTACTGGATTTCAAAGCTCAGAAAGTTCTAGTGAAACCTTTCACCGTGTTCGTCACTGACTGCCAAAAGATTTTCAGGGAATAAGTCCACCACATGAGAGTCGGGGAGATGGATTTTTAGGCTCCTATTGTATCCCAAGGCTTTATATGATATCAGTAGATCTTTAACAATGTCAGAATAGTTCTCTGCTCTGTGGATCCCCAAAAAGTCTCTAATAACTTTCTTAAATGAGTGAGAGCCACGCAGTTCTTTCAACATCATTAAGTTCTTCCTCAAACCGTTGGTTGTTCATCAGCTCTCTAATCTGTGGCCCAATAAAAATACGCTTCCGATTTTAGTGTCCCTTATTCTTGGAAATTTAGCTCTTAAATATGTGAATCCATTGCCAGCTCTATCCATAACTTTGACAAAATATTTCATTAATCCTAGCTTAATATGCAAGGGAGGAAGATAAATTTTATAAGAATCAACAAGGGGAGGATTGATGAAATTTTTCTCTCCTGGAGATAAAGGTCATTGTGGTCACATT
>JABUQX010011519.1:5000-7500 GCA_015478945.1 Trachelipus rathkii | reverse complement strand
GTTGTATGAAGACTTTATGTGGAGAAAGATGACTAGGGTGGATAATGATGGAGTTAAGTAGTGAAGAGATAAAGGAAACAAATAATAGTCTAGAGAAAAAGAAGGAAGTTGTGTTTAGAGAAAGTAAATATGAAAATTAAATGCAAATAGGAAATTATAAATTTTAAATTAAAACTGAAGTAATTAGAGGAGATATACCATAGTTGATAGATAAAGATGCCGTGGAAAGGATGAAGATGAGGTTTGATATGAGAAATGAGGGTCATTTTTGGTGTTTCAAGATCTAGAAATAAAATATAAACAAGGTGAACAACAAAAATGCTTTAAGATTAAGCTCATAAAAGGATAAAAAAAGGAAAATGTTTGGTTTGGAAGGTTTGAGAAAAACTGGATAAATAACCCAGAGGGAAGGAAGAGAAAACTATGGAAATTACATCTTCAATTTGGACATGGGCATTGGAAGAGGATATTACAACTTATGAAGGATGCCTACAGATATGAAAATGTATCGAGTGAAGGGATGAAAGAAGTGGAGAAAGAATTAAAAGAGATTTGCGAAGGCTGTGAAGTCTGTATCAGGTACAAGATGAATTCACCAAACCCCAGTGTGGGTTTCTCAATGGCAACAGTCTTCAATGAGATGGTAGCCATGGATTTAGGGGAATTGGAAGGGACCAATTTCTGATAATAGTGGATATGGCTACTCACTACTGTCAAGGTGCTTGGGTAAAAAAATAAAAGAGGTGAAGAGATCGCTGAGAAAATATTGGAAAGATGGATAAGTATTTTTGGAGCACTGGGGAAGTTATTGTCTGACAATGGATTGGAATTTCAAAACAAGCACGTAAAAGTTTGGGCTGAGAGGCTTAATATAAGGCTGTTGAGTACTCCACCTGAGAGCCCTTGCAGCAATGGGATTTGTGAAAAAAATGGTGGTCTTATTAAAGATTCAATGAGAAAACTAAAAGAGGAAGGAGTTACAAAAGAAGTATGTTTAAATTGGTCATTAGCTGCCAAAAAGAAATTTAATGATGAAAGGTGGATTTGCTCCAAACCAATTATTATTTGGAAGGAATATAGGTATTCCTACCATCATAAACAATGACAGACCATCAAGCTTAGAAAGAGGAAACAAAGAAAGGATGTTAAAAGAGAATTTGATAGTCATGCATAAGGCTAGAGAGATCCACATAAAACAAGAAGCCAGCAAAAAAATGGGAAGGGCCTTAATAGAAAATGTAAGAGATCACAAAGTGGAGGAAGCAGTAATTGGAGAGGAAGTTTATTATAAAAGGGAGAATGAGAAAGAATGGAGATGTCCAGCAAGAATCATTGGAATAAACAGCAAAGCTGTAGTGATAAAACATGGAGGCTCTCTTAGAGAGGTAAATAGAATACAAATTAAGTGAATTAGAAGAAAACCGGAAGAGAAGAAAAATGAGAAAGAAAGAAAAAAAAAAGATATGAAGAGTTGGAAGAATCCGAAGAGGATGAGGTGAGGATTCAGAATTTTAATCAAATTAATGAAGAAGAAAAAGAACATGAATTAGAAAGAGATGAAGTTCAAATAGAAGAGAGAATACCCATTATGAAGGGAGATGAGGTACCGAGCAAACAAAAAAAAAAAGACCAGGGGGAAATGATAGAGGTAAAATTAATAGGAACACCAGGAAAAGCTACAAGCAATATTTGGAATAATTGTTACAATGTGGAGAATTTATGAACAGGACAAAAAACGTGGATTGATTTTAAGGAAGGAAAAAATATTACACGTATACCTGATGAGGAGGAGGTATTTTTATCTAATTTTGAAGACAAAAAGGTATTAGAAGCAAAAGTAAAGGAGTTGGAAAGCTGGATTGAAAATGAGGCCGTAAATAAAGGAAGTCAAAAAGTATTAACCACCAGATGGATAGTGACAATAAATGGAAGAAGGGTTTGCAAGGTAAGGTTAGTGGTGAGAGGTTTCAAAGAAAAAGACGTAGAATATTCTACAGCCGCACTCACATATGCTATTGAAACTTTTTCTATGGAGGAAATGACATTCAAAGAAGAAGCCATAGGGGCAATTAAGAAAAATTAAAAATAGGAAAAGAGCAAGGATTATTTAAAAACATAGGAGTGCAAGTGAAACAAGAGGGATGTTCATGGATGATTCAAGAAAATTATATAAAACAGATGCAAACAGATGATGAGATCTCAGAAAAGGAGAAAGAATTAAATAAAGAAGAAACAACAAGATACAGATCATTAGTAGGACAACTAAATTGGGTGAGCCAACATAGTAGACAAAACATGACTTATAGTGTGAATGACTTGAGCAAAGCTAATAAGATAAGCTTATGGGAAGGATATGAAGAAAGTTAGAAGAGTAATTAGGAAAATAAGAAGAGAAGAGTTAAGGATAAAAATTAGGTTTGAAGTGTATACATTGGGAAATGTCGACAAAGAGAAGTCACAAATAGATTATATAATTAGTTTGGTAGATGAAAGTAAGAAA
>JABUQX010011519.1:0-2500 GCA_015478945.1 Trachelipus rathkii | reverse complement strand
CAAATACTGAGGTCCTCTATTTAGGGGATTTCAATGTACACAACACTGAATGGTTGGGTCCCTATCATACTGATTTAAGTGGGGAGGAAGCCGAATCATTCAGTAATCTCAACGATCTGGAGCAACTAATTAAAGAACCTACACATATTCTGGATCGTCCCAACCAATTCTTGAGAACACACTTGACCTTATGTTTCTCCACTAGTCCTTCTCTCTAAAATACACCACCTTCTTCTTTCCTATCGGTAAATCTGAACCACAACCTTATATCTCTTAATTTTAAACTTTCCTCTCCAACATCTCCATCCTGCCCAGTGCGTTTTATCTGGCACTTTGATTGGGCCGATTGGGGGGCCATTGCGTTGCTTCTACGCTAACTATTATTGGAGTGACTGCTTTGACTCTGAAGACGCTTCAGCTTCTGCCGATAAAGTGGGAGTTGTAATCGTTGATCGCATGAGCAGGTTCATTCGTTCTTCTACTAAATCTTTTTCTCCTAAAAATCCATGGTTGGATCGTGCTTGTTTTCTGGCTTTCAGGCTAAAGACAGTGCGTATCGGGTGTGGAAAAATTCTCGTTCTCCTATCACTCTTGCTAATTTCATTCAGCTAGAAATCGTTGGCGTGATACTCTTCAACAAGCTAAGCGACTTTCAATAAACGAAGTGCGCTGTCTTTTTCTTGGTTCTCCTACTGACAAAATCTTTCTGGCTTCTCTTTGCCAAAAACATCTCTAACAACTTCTGTAAATCATCCTTTCCTCCTCTTAATCGCTCTGATGGTTCTGTTGATAATACTCCAACTGAAAAGCCAATCTCTTTGGCCTCCTATTTTCCTCTAACTCAACCCTGGACGATTCTGGCATTCCTCTTCCTCCTCCTTCTCCTCTCAGGTGTCCTATGCCTTTACCTGTGATTATATTTGATCGGGTGCATGGACTCCTGAAATCTACGAACGTTAGGAAGGCGGGTGGCCCGGGATGTCATTCCTCGACGAGATTTGAGGGAGTGTGCTTCCGTGCTGACCCCGCCCCTCGTCAACTATATTCTCTATGCCTCAATACTATCACTTTCTCTCAGTGTTGGAAGCGCGCATATGTCCAACCTATTCCGAAAAAAGGAAGCCGCTCTGTTCCTTCTAACTATCGCCCAATAGCTCTAACTTGTATTCTATCTAAGATCTTTGAAACCCTTCTCAACTCTCACTTCTTAGACCATCTGGAATCTCATTCCCTTCTTTCCGATCACAAGTACGGCTTTCGGCGCTCGAGGTCTACTGGCGATATACTTTCCTATTTAACAGATTTATGGTTTTCCACTCCTTAGGAAACTATGGGAGACTTTGCGTGGGTGGGGCCTTGACATATCAATGCATTTGACCGGGTTTATGGCACGCGTCGCTGCTCCTCAAGCTTCCCTCCTTTGGGGTTCCTTCTTCTCTTTGCTTAATGTCTAGTTTTCTTCAAAATCGCTCAATATCGGAATGTTGTTGATGGGGTGACTTCTTCTTCTTCTTTTTCTGTCAATAGTGGTGTTTCTCAGGGTTCTGTATTATCTCCTACTTTATTTTTGTTTTTCATTAATAATCTTCTCACCTGCGCATCTAACTCTATCCACTCATATGCCGATGACTCGACCCTTCATTCTTCAACTCGTTTCAATTCTGCTCCTTCTCTTTTTTACTTCTTAGAAAAAATTTTTTTGGGGGGCCCTCTTGTCTTAATCTTTCCGTTTCTATTCTTGCTGATCTGGATAGAATTTGGGGTTGGGTTGGTCTCAACCTTGTGAAATTGTAATTTCTTTAAAAACCGTCATACTTCTAAAATCTCCCTCTCTAAGACACCTAACTTTCCTGTATCTTTTGGCGGTTCTCTCGTCTCTCCTGTTGACAATATAAACATCCTTGGCCTTAACATAAACAAAACCATGTCTTGGAAACCCCACATCACAATGGTTGCTAGGGCTTCATCAAAGAAACTGGGAGTTCTGTTTACACTGCGGACTTTTTTTCACTTCTCAGTTACTCCAGCTATACAAGGGTCTCATCCGAAAAAAAATCTTATCCGCCCTTGTTATGGAGTACTGCTCCATATCTGGGCAGGGGCTCTGGTTTCACCCGGCTTTTGGATAGGGTCGAGTCAAAGGCCATAAGCTTATAAACTGTCCTATACTTTCTAGTTCACTTGACCCTCTATCTTTGCGCGCGATGTTGTTGCTTTATCTCTTTTCTATGGGGTACTGTAGCAGCAAGTGCTCGAGGGAACTTACCACTCGCGTACCACCACCTTTATGACGCCCTCATAGCACAAGAGGTGCTGTGTTGGACATGAGTATTGTGTTGATATTAGTAGCTCCAGACTAAGTTAGCTACTGCTTTCCTTCTGATCCGCCCCTCTGTTCTGATGGAATTCTTTCCATCTTCTGTGTTTCTACTCAAATTTAATCTCCCTCACTTAAATCCCGCGTACTATAGACTCATCTGGAAAATAGCGAATTATCTCT
>JABUQX010011518.1:30000-61102 GCA_015478945.1 Trachelipus rathkii | reverse complement strand
GGAGAGAGAGTAGAGAGAGAGAGAAGAAGAGGGAGAGAGTGGAGAGCAGAAAGAGTAAGTAAGTATAATAGAGAGAGAAGAGAGAGTTATCCTTTCCTCCTGATTGGTGAAAAAGATTTTATCTGAATATTTTATAAATATAAAATATTATTATTCTTCAACAAGCTTTAATGGGGTGGTTATTTATTTCTTATATTTTTACAAGTATTTAATATTTGCATAGGTAACAAGCATTGTTACATTGTTTAGGCTGTTGTTATTTGTGATGACTAACAGTGTGAAAATATGTAAGTATGAAAGTGTGATTATATTTCATTGAAGGAGTGACTTATCAAATGATTACCAGAAGGTGCATCCAATGGAGTTAGCAGCATGTCATGTGATCAGTTGTGCATTGATCTCAAGTGTACAGAGTGTAATGTTCCAGGTAGCAGATCAAAAATAAAATTGTGTATCGTATGTGATTGACATGTTCATGACATATAAATATAAAGGTTCTTAGTTAATATGTCTCATTAAAGTGTTCAGAATATGTAAATTGAGTGTGCAATGATGTGTATGATAGAGAATTCTTGGTATTGTGAATATATGATCGAGTAATTTTACATTGAAAAGTTATGTGACTATACGGTATTAAAGCGATAATGAGATCAGCAAAAGGACAAGAGTTTTATTATGTATGTTGAAGGCTGTTTGATAGTTGTCTGACTAATCGTGAGACAGGTAGGTATAAATTATACGTAGTACTGAGTGAAATGATTGGTGACACATATTCACTGTATGTAAAATAGATGATTAGTATCTATTATATTTCTGACAGAGTATGTCAGGTATGTAGATATGGGCCTGTGAGTGTTGTATGATGTGTGACAAATTTTCTATAGGTTTATTAAATATAGGAAGGGTTGCTAAAATTGTGTTTTGCTCAATACGTGGTACATGGTATTTGACAATCATTGTTTTGGACAGGTTAATTGTAACAAAATAGAGGATGGTATATCATCCGTGATGCTGTCGTGAGTATGACTTTTCTGCTGTTAGGGAGATTGAGTGTTTCTTATGTGCAAAGTGTGAAATATTTTGGTTAAGTATGTGAAAATATGAGTTTACAGGAAAATATGAGTTTCCAAACTTACCAACAAACAAATTCTACCTCCATATATTAAATCACTCTATAATCACCCGTTTCAAAAACCTCTGCTTGAGATAGATCGATAGGTGTTTCCGTTCACGCTTAAAGTATTATATCACCTAAAAATTTAATGCATCAAAGTTATAAAAAAAGAAGAAAAAAAAAAATAAGACAGAGTATCACAGTAGGCTAGTGAGTAGGTGGGTGACATGTGATGGATTTTATCCGTTATGTTTTTATATTATTTAAGGTTTAATAATCATCAAAATTATTATTTGAGAATTGTTGGTTTCAAGCGAATGGCGTTTTGCCTTCTTGTTTTAATAAAAATTTAAAATGCTTAAAATAATTTATAAATTTTATTTTTATTATTTAATTTTGTTTTAATTTCAGCATTTTTTTATTATTTGTATCTATAATTTCTGAAGAAATGAGATCAGCAATTTTCTTGAAACGTATGAAATATGTCTAGAATAGCTAAGGGTGTGGTTGCTAAACTATTATGTATATAAATATTAATATATATTTATAATATTATATAATTTAATATAATAATAATTAATTAAAAATTATAATATATATAATATAAAATTATATATATATAATATATAATATTATCTTATATTATTATAATATTATAATATATATCTTTATATATTATATAAATTAATAATTATTAATATACTATTATTAATTTTATAATATTATATAAATATTATAATATAATAATATATATATATAAATGTATAATGGCTAAAGAGAGTTACCACAAAAGGAAGAAAAAGATAGGTTTTATTGCAAAACTAAATTAATTTATAAACAAAAGTTTCCTTAATATATAAGTATAGAGCCAGAAGTCAAAACTGTATATTAAAAAAAAAACAAAAAAAAAAAAAAAAAAAAAAAAAAATAGATAATACAATGATATTTACATATACTATTAATATTATCAATATTATGATAAATTTTCAACATAAAATTTTCAAGAAGACTAAAAAATAAAAAAAAAAAATAAAAAAAAAAAAAAAAATGAAAAAACATGTTCCTACTCACAATGTTCAGAAATCGACTCAAACTGAAAATTTGAAGTTCAAGCATATTCCAGAAATTATTTGGTACTTTTTTTTTTGTACCTATTTTTGTTTTGAAGAATCAAAGAGAGATAAAATTCAGGATTCTAGAAGTAACTAAAATTATATATATAATATTATATAATTATAATTATATACCTACCATCATCCTATATTATATCTACTACTACACTATTATAATCAATATAATATATATATATAATAATATATTATAATATATATTATATATATATACTATATTTAATATTTATATTAATAGTATCTTTAAAAGGCCATGTATAGTGGGCTACGAGCCGAGCGAGGGAACAGTAAGAGGGGGGACGTTTTTTCCATACCCCGTAGGGTACGAGGCGAGTGAACCCCCGCGACACCAAATACAAGAGCGAGGGTTTCCGGATGACACCCTACCGGTAGAGGGAAATAGTCTTAACTACTGTCTTTCCCCGAAAGCCGAGTGACACGACTCCTGCCTCCGGTGCGGTATCCCCTTGGGGTTCTCCATATTAGTTTTAAAATAATACAATAAAATCATAATATATATTAAATAATATTATATATATTATATAAGTATAATATAATTATATAATATATAAATAATATATATATAATATTCATATAATATCTATAATATAATATATATTAATCTATATTTAATATTATAAATATTATAAATATAATATATATATATATAATTTTATATATATACAATCTTTTCTAGTAACTGAGTCCATAAGAATCTAACACGAAATGAAATTTCGGCGAATTTTGTAATTTTATTATAATTATTAATTTTCATTATTATCATTTTACACATATAAAACTATTAATATATTTCGAAGATAAATTAGTGGTTCGAAAATGTCAAAGGCATTAATACAAACAATTTTATTTAACGATTTCAATGTGATGTCACAAATCATTATAACAAATAAATAACTCAGTAAGTGCTAAAGAACATTTAAAAACTAGCACCCCTACGGAATGGAAGAAAAATTTTCAAAATTCCAGATTTCTATATTGAAATTTCTTTAAAGTTTAGAAGAATAATTGACAAATCATATGGGACAGTATGGAGACTTTTTCCGTTTAGAGCAATTCTTTGCCACAATAAACAAACGCCAAAAATAATAAAAATATACAAACATATATCACACAAAAAAATATTCGTAATTCTATCTCGCAAACCTTAGAAAGTGTTGCAAGAATCTAAAAATTTTCCAGAGTACTCTGGGATTAAGAGTTTTTCGAAGTTAGAGAGAGGAAGAAAAATTAATAAAATTTTTTTCCATTCCTTTTTTATCCAACTCTAACACCTTCATACTCAATCTATAAAGTGAAAATTTTATTCTATAAATAATTTATAAATTAAAAAAAAAGTAAGTTTTTTTAAAATAGTACTTTTTTTTTTTTCGTATAGATTCATAGAAAAGTCTTACTAAAAGAATTGAGTACGTAAAAAAAAATCGCTTTTTCATCGGACACAATCATTAGAAAATCTGGCACATGCTAAAAATGTACCAAAATAAAATAGATATACATACGCGAAGTCGAGCGTCACTTTTACTTCAATACTCTACTTAAAAAATAATACGAATTTTTTTTGTGAAGTTTGTTTGTTTAATTACTGGGTTTTAGGTTTTACATATATAGTAAATCTTTTGTCCCTAAATAAAGTCATTTAACAAGTCCTACATTTTCACTTTCCTATTGGTTACCTTCACATATATATATATATATTCCTATATTAGGTATATATATATTTTAGATATTATTATATATATTACTATATTTATCTAACTATAATATATATATATATATGGGGTTAGAGAGAAATAAATAATAGGATATATATTATATTTAAAAATTATTATATATATATTTTTTATATATATATAATAATAATATATATTTATATATATCACTATATCCTTTTAGCCCCTATAATATTATTTAATTTAATATATATATTAATTACTATATATAATAATATATATAATTATAATTAACAGAAATATATATATTACTATAAATTATATATATATATTCATATATAATATGAAGATATAGGATAATAAGTATATAATATTATATATATATTATATATATATATATATATATATTTAATCACTATATATATATTATATATATATATATAATTAATATTATTAATAAATAATATAATATAATATATATATTAAATTAATATTAAATATATTATATATATATTATAAATATAATATATTAATTTAATATAATATATAAAATATATAAAATATATTAATATATATACTTATTATAAAATTAATATATATATATATATATTATATCATAAAAATATTATATTATATTATTATATAATTATATATATATCAATATTAATAATATATATTATAATATATATATAGTATTATAATATCATTTAATATTATAAATATTATGGCTAACCATGATGAAAAGGCCAGGCATGTAACATAAAAACTATATACATCTACAAGAAATTATAATCCACTCCCCACCTTTTTATTGTGGATACAGGAAGAATTTCATCGATGAAACTTAAAAAATTTATTTTATTTCTAAATATTTTATTAATAACTTTCTTAATATATATTAGTAATTGAGTCATAAATTAGTGCACGCTCTGAGTGACCTTGAAACCTGTGGCGAGTGATCCTCGAGAGAAAAAGTGGGCGCAGAGATACCTTTTTTTGGAGATAAATACTGTTGATTTTTTCTGTTTTTATATCCTTATTAGGGCGCGCGCGTTTCGAGCCGAGACGGAGGACAAGAGGGAGGACAGAAGTCCCCCGCTCGTCCCCCGGTAGGCCGAAAACCTCCTGA
The DNA here is from genome assembly GCA_015478945.1 of Trachelipus rathkii. Taxonomy (NCBI): domain Eukaryota; kingdom Metazoa; phylum Arthropoda; class Malacostraca; order Isopoda; family Trachelipodidae; genus Trachelipus; species Trachelipus rathkii. Next base: position 56,038 of record JABUQX010011518.1, on the reverse strand, counting down.
CTTGTCTAAGCATCGAGATTCTTGTTTACACCATTGGTTATTGCGTAATCGCCTGGCCGTTTATAAAAAAAAAAATCAACATTTGGCAACCGTTTGGGACCTACCATGAGTCGGAGTAAGCGGCATCTTGGAATTGTCAAAAAACTGTAATATTTGTTCAACAAATTTTATTAAAAATATATAATTTTAATTTTTTTAAAACAGGCGTTGGTATGTTGGTCTCATTTATATATTAATTCCGAGGTAAAAACGTCCTCCTGATTAATAAAATGATTTTAATTTTCTGTACTGTTATAGTTTTTATGTTACATGCCTGGCCCTTTCGGGATGACTGACTATAATATTTATATATATATATATATATATATATATATATATATAATATAAATTTTCATATTTAATAATAATATATATATATACTATATAAATTTATATATATATATTATAATTATATATATAAATATATATATAATATATATTATATGTAGGGTATAGTAGAGTAATAGGTAATTTATTTGAGGTAATTATAGAGTAATACTATACCTCATATTATTATAATAGTTATAATATAACCTATACTCATATACTATCCCGGTAGTTATATATATATGCATATGAGACGTATATTCTTACTACTATATATAATATATATAAATATTCTCTCGTCAATCGAACAACAAGAAAGAGAAGATGATACTACTACTATTACTACCTACTACCTCCTAATATAAGGTATATATATATTAGGATATATATATATATATATAATCATATCAGCTAACATTAATATCCCATATATAATACCCTATATGTATATATAATTATATATACCTATATATATATATATATATATACCATTATAGCATATATATATATGAAGTAAAGGGTAGGATGAGTGGGAAGGAGTAGGTATGGAGTAGCCCCTACTACCTATATCCTTTATAGATTGTAGGTGATGCGCTATATTATATTCTTATACTATATACCTACCCGTCCTCTAGAATAACGAGCTATCCAGTAGTTATTAACATTTAATAATATATAATAATATATAATAATTATTAGATAAGGATAATATATCATCCCCGAATACCGCAGCAGAATTAACTAAAACACTATACAGCTACATAGGAAAATAATATCGACGGCGGGGAGGGGGCGTAAAAGGGGATTAGATTGAATCTTTTGGGAGTAAAGTGTTTTGGGCGCGGGCTAATATGGGGAAAAGGACTTCTTAGAAAGGGTCCAGTAAAGGGCAAAATTGGGAATAGATATAACGGAATGGGAAAATGGGGCGTTTTTGTTTTAGGAAAACCCCGTGGAAGAAGGGGGGATCCGCCCAACTGAAAAATTAAAAAGCAAGGAAGAGGGGCCCCCCGGGAGTTTGCATAAAAGATAGAAAATGGGGAGAACATATGAAGGGAGGAGGAAAATGTGAAAAAGGAATAATTAAAGGCAAGGGAATGGAAGGAAAACTTAGAAAAGGCAAGGTATATGGTTTGGGGGGGGGTTACCGGGGGCTCCCAGCGGTTGCTGGTCTTCTCCGGTGCCGGGTGCCCCCGGAGTTTTATTTAAATTGAAGTTGGGGTCTCTTATATATATTTGTATATGTTTCCAATCCTCCACAAAAAGGCACTTCTTTTTTTGTTAAGGTTGTATGAAACTTCCGATTATGTTCCAGTTTTGTAAATTTTCGGTCCTGCCACTTCCGCGTAGTGCCCCCGGCCGATCCCAAGACACCTAGGAGGGCCATTATGTTGCGCGTTATTCTCCACCTAGCAGTAAAGTGTGGTTACGCTACAGGTGGGTATTCACACGGTTGTGATTTGGTATATCCAAACTCCCTTGGGGTCATGGTTGGATGGGGCACCCCGACTCCGCCTGCGGTGCTGACCCACTGTTTGCACGGTGTTGGGTGTTGTGCGGGGGTTGGGCGGGCGTGTTCGCTGGGGGGTGGCGGGTTTCTGTTGTAGTGGTGTCGTAAGTGCGAGACGGGGGTGGTGTTGTGCTGTTTGGGGCGCCGGTCTATTTTGGTGGTGGGGGTGGTGTCGTTTTATTACGCCTCCCACAAGACAACTTATCCAGGGGTATCCGGGTGGGGTTGTTTAAATTTTTTAAATCATAGAAAAAGTGGCGGTGGCGTGGTGGTGGCGGGGTGGCGGTTGCGGGTGCCGCCTGATGGGGGTGGGCCTATTGGATTGGCAGGGCAGGTGGGACGGATGATGTTTCGCGAGCGGATTCATTAACTGTTCTTTTGTAATTCCGGCCGGCTCCTGGAGTGCAATGGAGATCACGCAGGCATGCGGGGAGCCGAGGTGAGTCTCCCTGCTGATACTTTAACAGGTGGTAATGTGGAGCCGCGATGAATGACGGGATTCAGTTTCCCGGAGGGCCTAGAGTGAGAACCGCGAGTAGAGAGGTAATAAACGGGTAATGGGAAGCGTCTTAGTCAATCACTAGACTCCGTTACGCCACAGACCTTCTAAGATGTGGGCCGACCCATTTGGAAAGGCATGGAGGCGCTGAACAGAGACAGTCGGACACAGAGAAGGAGATTGTGACTAGAGACAGCAGAGAGGAAGGCGAGACCAGATGGAGCACGCACCACGGAAGCAAATGGGGGTACTTGTTGCCCGTAAGAAGATTCGCTGCAGGAAGGACATGCAGAGAGTGCATCTATGGGATTCAGCGCTTGATCGAAGAACGTGGTCTGGAAACTATAGAGAGGGGTAGTGGAATGGAAGGCAGGGTTGGCTGTGCTGAAGGTCACATCTAATGAGGAATCCTTTCCTGGGAGCATGTATAGTGTAAGATGTAAGATATTATATATATTATATATATATATTTTAAAAAATATTAATATTATATATATAAATAGAGGTGAGGGGTCTATTAGTTAGTAGGGGTTTAATATGTGAACTATACCTTAATTATATTTATTATATATAAATTTATTAGGCGGTTATTTTTGGTATAGGGTAGTGCACCCTAGTGAGTAATTGGCTCCGTGAGAAGTGTTAAATAGTGTCATAATTAAGTGGCGGCAAGGGGTTGTCTATAGTTATGTGTTGTTTTATTACTCAATGATACGGGTATATTAGGTAGTGGAGGGATGATGCCACGTCGATAGGGGGAGTGCTACTACAGGATAGTTGTAGTAGTATACAGGGCCTATATATATATATATATATAATAATTATATATTATAGTAAATAAATAATCACCCATCCTTCATATACTAATAATAAGGTTTAAGTGATAATAAGGGTTAAGTATGAAGTACTACTAGGTATAGTAGTGTAAGCCGTATATATATCGGTGTAGGTAGTTTATGGGTGCCCCGCCTGGTTATGTTTTAAGACACCACCCCATCCAGTTTATGTTGGATTTTCATTTTTTTTTTTTTTTAAACAATATTGCCTAGTATATGGGGTTGATACCCTGATACCCAATGAAATTTCCAGTGGTGATGTGGATCATGATTCAATAGTTTTCGAAATCATTTTAAATCATCATTGATTTAAAAGATCCACAGATGGTTAGGTGATGCCAAGTAAATGTGTTAAAAGATGAGAGATGAATCTCAAAGAGTATCGGGCAACTGGTACAGAAAAGACCAATAACGATGATGGTGTGAAGATCAGCGGGGTATGAGAGTAAGCCTTATTACCATTAGATAAATTTATAAAGAGAAAAATGAAAAGCAAAAATTCTTTGTTTTTTTAGAATGAAGATAGTCTCGGAAAGAGTACGCGGACACTTACAGAAGAAAAACCATATTAGCGAGGTATATTTGGAATCTCATGCGTGTAAAGGGCTTGATTACAAGAAGAATGGTAAATGAGAAAAGAAGTAGATAAAGAAACAAAAATAAAAGAAAAAAATTTAAGTAGGGGGCTCGAGCCGATGTGGGGACAGAAGGTGGGAGGACGTTTTTCCCATACCCCCCGTAGGGGGGGGCGGAGGAACGCCTCGCGGCCGCGGAGCAGCCCAAAAATACCAAGAGCGCGGGGGGTTCGCGGAAACCCGCTGCGCCGCAGATGGGGGGAGAAATAGTGTCTCTTCCTCTGTCGCTCTTCACACCGGAAGGCGAGAGACCCGACTCCTGCCATCTTTGCGGTTTACCCTTGGGTATTCCTTTAGTTAAAGAAAAAAAAATTTTAAAATGCTGACGAAGTCGTAAACCGTAACTGGGTCTATAGTGTTGTTTGAATGCATGGGTGTTGTTCGCCACGCCTTAAAATTGCTGTGTATCGGATCATATACTGTTGTAATCTATTATAAACAACAAATAACTATAAATCAAAACTGAGCCCGGAGTCGTAAACTAAAGGTTTTCCTTAGTACTCGAGTCGGTAGATAGTAGTAGGCTACATATAATAAGAATATAATATATATATATATATATATAATATATATATTATAATATAGTATAATATATATATATATATATAATAATTTATATATATATATATATTATATATATATATATATATATATATAATATATATTTATTATATATAATTATATATTATATAAAAAGGTTTTCTTTTTCCAATTAAATTACGCGTTAGGTCAGGCTTAGGGGTTTAGGTTAGGTAGGTGTAGGTTTAATTAAGGAAGGAAATGTCGCCATTCTAGCTTATTCCTCGCGGGAGTAAAATCATTCTATTAATCCATTCGTCAGTCTATTAATGCCACAACAACTATCACCTCCCATTTTAAATCGTGCGCTGGCTCGAACACAGAAATAAATAACATAGATTAACTATATGGTATGATTGCCAAATGTTTTACATTCTTTCTGCCGGCCCTTCACACAATAACCATTAATAAAAAGTCATTGTACATCTTAAATAAGTATACCATCCCTCATTTCGATATTAATAATGGAATTAGAAGAAATTTTTAGCTGTTAATGAAAATACAATCTTTCCCTAATATTATATAATAATTAATGGAGGGTAAAATAACTTAAACCATAAAATAAAAAATAATAAACTAATAAAAAGGCTAACCAATATATTAATATAAACTATATATTATAATATTATATTATTCACCATAATATATAAATATAATATATAATTATTATAATATATAATATGTATATTTATTAACATATATATATATATATATAATATATATAATATATATATATTATATATATATATAGGAGTATATATATATATATATATAATGGCGAGTTATTGTAATTACTATAGGTAGTGTATAGTGTGTAGGTATCTATATATCTACTATATATATATATATTATTATATATATATAATATATCTATACAGCCGTTAATTTTAATTTATATTAATTTGGTAATATTTAATAATAATTATAATAATAGGTAATAATATATATATTATACTTTATTAATAAAATATCTACTACCTCGAGTATACATAAGTGACGCTGGATGACACCACCGCCGTTTCTCTGAGTCAACTGCATAATTTTTAGGTTTATCTATTTAAAAATTTTTTTTTAAATTTTTCATGTCTAGGGAAAAAAAAATTATATAAATCCTTCTTTGTTATCTATCGTTTACTCTCCATACACATTTTCAAATGTAAATATTGTCCACCTTTATTTATAAAATGTATAGATGATAAAATGAAGAATATTATTATTAACCTACCTATTACTACTTCTATTATAATATAACTTTATTAAATAAATATAAGTAGTAAATAATTAAAGGAATATAGTGAAATCACTATATTCATTTTATTATACTATATATATTATATTATATATATATTATCTACTTACTAAAATAAATATACTATAATGTGTAATTAATAATAGAGACAGAGGGAAAGAGAAGAGAGGGACCAAAGTATAAGAAAAGTGATATACTTAAAAAATATTTTGTTCCCCGATTTGGTACTTTTTTAAAATCTTTATTATAGTTTAAATAATATTTAATTTTTTTTTATTGTGGCATAATTCCCAGAAAAGGGCTCAGGATGAATTTCATCGAAATGTATGAAATCTCCTTACAAGGAAACCCTATACTTTACAATTTTGGAATATCAGCCGTATAAAGCTTATTACCGGTATGTAAACAGAAATAAAGAAATAAAAAAAAAAAAAAAAAAAAAAAAAAATAAAAATAAAAACCCGGAAAGTACGACAGCTTACAGAAAAACACACTGTTACATATTTTGGATCTAAGCGTATTAAAGCTTATTATATGTTAAAATCGTTTCGTCCCCCCCGCTCTGTCCTCCCATATTCGGTCCTCGCAGCTTCCACCGCACTATAAGATTGAAGTTCAGGAAATAGTGGGGGGGGTTGTCTCATGTAGGGGGCTCGAGCCGATGGGGACAGAGGGTGGGGAACAGAAGTCACCCCCGTTTCCGTCCACCTAGAGCGCCTGATAGGACCCCGACTCCTGGTATCTATTATGCGGTCTACCTTGGGTATTCGTAGTTTTAAATTCTATAAAGATCGATCTTTGCGATATAATAAGCTTTTATAACATAATTTCTTATATAAGATGTAATTTATATTTGTATAAACGTTATTAAATTTTTTTTTCGTTTGAAGTTTTGAAGTTTTTTAGTTTGATTTTATTTTTTTTTGTGTTATTTTTTTTTTTTTTTTTTACATTCGCGGCAATCTAGCCTTTATATGCTTTCCAATATGTAATTTGTTTTTTCTGTAAGTGTTCATATTTACTTTTCGCTCGATAATTTCTCTCCTGTCTTTTCTGATATTTTGCTCTCCTGTACTGATATATGAGAACTTTTTTTAACTTTTAATTTTGAAGAAACAAAGACATTTAATATTTCATCTTTATTTTTTTTTATTTGAACGAAAATTCGTACCTAACCTAACAACCTAATCTAACATAACCTACCCTAACCCAATGGAATGAAATAGATTTCATACAATTTTTATAAAAATTACCAATATATTAAGGAAATGATTCTGAGCTTCACAACGCGAAAAGCTATTTTTATTTGCTCACTACATAATACTTCATGTCTTAAAAGTGGAGTTTTTAACACTAAAATCAAGTTTTGTGCGGGTCATTCTAGCTCATCATGTACCATTATTCTATTATAATATATTACATAATTATAAAATATTATAAAATCAAAGAACCATTATATTCTGTTTAATAAATGTTATAAATATATATAAGTAAATAAATTATTAGAATATATTACTATAGTTATAATTTTAGTCACTTCTCTTCTTAATTTTTTATATAGTATTATATATATATAATTAAATATTATATAATATAATAAAAATATATTTGTGCTCCCGGGTTAAGAGATAATAAGGATTAAAATTTTATCGTAAAATTCTGGCTGTCGTTTTGGGCAAAAGGATGTATTTATGAGAAATCAAGCAAAGAAATAAGGAAGAAATCCAGAAGGAGGTAGATCAAAGCGAAAGAGGAGAAAGAAAATGAATCTAAAGAGGAGGAGGAGTGTATAACCCTCTCAAAAGAACTTTGGAATTTAAGTGCAAGATAGAACATCAGAATCCACGCATGGCTTTTGAGATTGTGGAAGAAAATCATTGATGTGCAAGGAGGAGGAGCGAATTTTGTGAAAATCAATATCTTCTGCAAAGGAAGTTTTATTATTTTTGGAAAGTTTTATTACTTTTAATTATAATCAAAAACAAATTAATATGTTTAAAATATGATTGTATGTTACAACTTATTCAAAAAATTATTTACTGCCTGAAGCCCGCCAAAATTTTGACACAATGTATACTTTAAAAAGAAATTCATTCACTTTAAATCGACACCAAAATCAGGCTGTCTTAGTTTGAATATTGATAATATAAATAGAGGCTTTTGTTTTATTATACTCCTGTAACAACCGGAATCATCTAGTCTTAAAGTAGCACGTCCTCTATGTAAGGCTGCCTTGAAGCGGATGGGGAACCCTCAACAGTTTTTTTTTGAATCTTCCATGAACAGATGCCAGATTCACAGAAGTAATTTTGCAGATCCTCTGCAGCTGACGCCACCTATCGAAAAATCCCACACAATTTGGGGGATACGACTCCCAACGAGCGCGCTAAGATTGTAATAACATTATATATTATATATATATAATTTTATTTCATATATATAATATATAAATATTTTATTATAATAGGGTATTATATATATAATTTATATTATATATGTATTATAGTATATAATATGTTATATATAGTATATATTATTATAATATATGAGTATATATTCATATTATATATATATTATTATTTATATATTTTATATAATGATCTCCTATAAAATATATACTATATATATATATATATATATACTATATATATTTATATATATATTTTATATATATATATATATATATATATATATTATAATTATATATTATATATATATATATATATATATATATATATAATAATTAATAAGACAGCTGCAATGCCTGATTGTTGTTGTAAATTTATGAAATAGATAAACTTACAGGAAAGAACACACAAGACAAAGTCCTAAGGAGAATGTGATGTGCTTTAATTGCAATTTTAAATATGTCAAACAAAGTAAAGATTAACTAAATGTATGATTCTGTAATTGCTTTTAAAGCCGATCAGTAGTCATGCTATTCTCAATATTTAATGAAATGGAACGTTCGTAGGAATTTATCGATCGTTCAGAAATTCAATTTAGAATTAGGATTGGAATTTGAATGGGATATTCCTTAGAAAGATGTGTGAAACAAATGAAATACCTTTCCTTTAAATTAAAATTGACTTCTTTTTAATACTGATCTTGTGTCAGTAGTTGTTATGTAAATCGTAGATGAAGATAATTAGAAATCATCAAAAGCAACCTGATGTTCTCTATCAATATTTTATTTTTATAACATAATCCAAAGATGCCCTTCATGTTTACAAAAGTTGCATTTCATATTTTGATCTTCCTTAGTTTTGGTCTCGGCAGCTTGTATTTCTTTCTTGTTGGTTACAGTCTGTTTGGTTTGTTTCTTTTCTTTTCCCTCAGTAAGTTGGTCCAACTGGACGCACTTTTCCACATTATGCGCAATTTCTACCACCTTATTTACACTCATGTCAGGTTCTGTCAGTGTGGCAAATTTTACTTTTGCTGCTGCGTCATTACTCAATCCGTCCATAATTTTAAGTTTTTTCATTTGTCCGTACAGGACTTGTTTACTGTCCATCCCAGCTAAAGCTGCGAGTTTATCTAACCTCATTGAGTAATTTATTATAGACTTTTTTTATTCCTTCTAGTAGCACAAAATCTTGTAAGGAGAACATTCTTGCTGGTTGTCAGTTGTTTTATTATTCCTCTTAATTTTTCCTTCACTTTGTGTATGGTATTCGACCTCCTTCAATATTGTTAAACGCTTCTAAAATGTCACCCTCTAAATAATTCCCTAATACCCTACTCCAAGTCTCTGGTACCCTTGAATATGTGTGAGAGCAATAGATCTCGAATTCCTGTAAAAATTCCTTAAATTCCCACCCTGAATCTACCGAAAATTTAAGTGGTGGTGGTACTAAAGCCCTAACCAAATTTGGATTGTATAATGTTAGGTGTTCAGGCGTCAGTGGTATTTGGTTTAATTCTTCATTTTCTAAGGGTTCTATATTTAATGGGGTGGCCCCTATGAATCCGCCCGTAGCTTCATTCAATCCGTCACCTCCTTCCACTACTACTGATTCAGTTGTTTCAATTACCCTGTCTATTTCTCCCTGATTTTCATTTTCTTTATCCCATTGTGAAGTATACTAAATCCTATCTCAACAGGCACTTAAAATGTTATTTATTCTAACCTAATTTTCCTCAATAACTAATGCACAAAACCCCGTCGAATCCTGGTTACATGGCACCAAATTTTATCTCTATAGTAGGGCAACAAAATGGCCACAGAGTTGCTCCACAAAGAGGTAAACTTCTGTTGAGTAGATCGAATTGTTTTATCACTTACGTAGATGTATAGTGGATCTAATACTAAACCTAAACAGAGCGTTGTGTCAATCTAACCTCTAAATTCTGATTCACTGATTAAATTTAATAAAATTTGTTATAACTTCTTTCTCTATTTTACCTTCCTGATAAAGTATTACGTTTAATAAAATAAATCGCTGTTTTATGTCTATATCCTTAGTTGTCAATTAGTTCGGTAGTGCTTCTTAGTCAATTTCAGGCCTCAATTAGAAACCTAAATCGCCATATGATGTACCTCCAAGATCTATGAAGCATGTACGATGTACACAATTCGCTTATTAAAATTCAAAAAAGAAAAACCCCCACAGAAAATCAACTAATGTGGGTTACTCTCGAAATCTCTAATGATATGTAAAATATTCGTAACAAAAAATCTGAAATACTCAATTCCCCAGTTCAATGTCACTATAAGTATACAGTTGTTTAACCAATATGTACCCTCAGTCAGCTATTTCAATATCGGTCACAGGTTTAAATAATTTCAATCTCGAAACGTTAACTCATTTCATAAACCATCGGCAAATTATAAAGCTATATTCATGCATGTAATTCACGTTCAAGTTCAGAGTTGTACTTAAACTCAAAAAAAATCGTTTAATAATCATAAACAAATTTAAAGTCCAAATCCACAATTAAAGTTTATTGGTAATCACGAAATAATTGCTAAGTTGCAATCGATAACCAGGTGTCAAATTCAAAGTTAAAATTGTATAACTGTGATTAAACTCAAAGTTAAAACCCAATAACTATAAAATAAATTTAAATCCGAAAACCCGACGACTGTGAACTAATTCAAATCTTAGAACCACTGACTGCAAAATAAATTCAAATCTGAAAATTATCAACTGTAAAATAAATCTGAATCTAAAAACTATCAATTGTAAAATAAATCTGAAGTTTCAAAAACCAGCAGCTTTAACCAAGTTCAAATCCAAAACCCACTATTATAATCTAAGTTCAAATCTGAAAAGCCACTCGTTATGAAACAAATTCAAATCTGAAAAACCACAAATTATGAAATAAATCTAAGTCTTTCGGTTCAAATATCGTTAGTTTCCTTCTATAAATTATAATTACACTAGTGTCTGCAAGTAACTACTATCAAAAAAAATAACTGTCTCAATTTAAAATCGTTAAGTAACAATCACCAAATTACAAACTGTCACCATTCAGGATTCATAGGTGTATGTTAACCTTGTTTTAATTCAAACTCAATGAGTAAACTCCAATTATAAAAGTTTACTAAATAAAATAAGGACTCTTTTCAACTTTTTATTCTATGTACAACTTAATATGAATTCTAATTAAAAATATCTGAACAATCGTTAACTCAAACAAGGATAAACAATTACAATATAAGAACGTTGCATCAAATTAATAATCTGTTATGTTTATAATTTCTTACTGTATATGCAACTTAATATCAAGGTTACGTAAATGGCCTTTAATCGTCAAATCAAAATTGACTTCCAAGTATTTTCTGGTTATAAATGTCAAATATCAGCTACTTATTCAAATCGAAGTAACTGTCGAATTTCAATATTATGTTCTATCATTAACTAGTAACTGTGAATGTGTATTAAATTACTTCTCAACTGTCAAGGTAAACTAATACAAACTGTAAACTGACAAATGAAAATATTAACTGACGAATATCAAAATAACTAATGAAAATTATAACTGACGAATGAAAACGTTAACTGACAAATATAATTTAATTCAATCATCAAAACAACTAATAATTACAACTGACGAATGAAAATGTTAACTGATAAATATTTAATTCAATCATCAGCCGGCTCGCAAATACCAACTGTCCTATCAAAACATGGTCTATTTAAACTTGATTAACTAACTATGAAAATTCAAAACTATTGCTACAAAGTTATTTAAGTTTTAATTCACCAAAATTATTTAAAGCAAAATCACTAAAATAAACTGTGTGACCATTCATATGAAAGCTACCACTATAAAATATATAATTGTCAGCACGATGATCCAAAACAATTTTTTAAATATTTAACTGTCTCTGTGACAATTCAGAAGGCTAAGGCACATTTATTTAACTGTCTCTGTGACAATTTAAAAGGCTAAGGCACAATTACTCAACGGTTGTGATGATAATATTAACCGTCAAAACAACAATCCAAAAAGCTATTGCATAAATATTTAACTGTCGTGACGATAATTCATAAGGCTAATGCACAAATATTTACTGTCCTTTTTTCAAATTCCAGACAGTTCGTACTCAACTTACACTTTTATTAAATAAATAATTTATATTACCTGTCCACTTGGTAACTGAAGTTCTCTTTATTTAAATAAATCCTAAAAATCTATTCTAAAGTTCTAAAATATAATATTTACAAAATGAATATCAAAGTCAAAAATAGTACAAGTTAATTTCACAGATACTAGCGCGTATCTCAGACAATCCTAACAATACAAAAGTCAGCAAGCAAGTGAGTTCTCCACAGCTCCGCTGGCGCCATCTTAACTCGCTATTTATGACGTCACAGCCATCTTGCCAGATTTTGGAAATTTTTATGACATTTTCCTTTTCTTGGTTGTCCTTTCAAAATTCGTTTCTTAAAAAAAAAAAAGTGATTAATATTTTCCCTTATAATATTTTCTTTCTTTACCCACTAATCCCATTAAATTTCTTTTTTGTTCTCTTTTTTCTTTCTTTTTAGTTTAACAATCTAGCTACCTCATTAACACACATACGCACTCATGCACTCACTCGCACATATGTACATATTTTTATATACACATGTGTATATTTAATTAGTATATTCTTTTTCTTTATTTACTAAATTTTCATATCTACAATATATTAAAATCTTATCCTTATTCTTTTAAAACCCGTATTTAATTTAATTTTCCTTCCATTATATTTACAAGGCCCTAACTTTACTTTTAATTTCTCACTATATTTACAAAACTCCCTCTATTATATTTACAAAGGCCCTAACTTTATTCTCTTGAAACACACTATATTTACAAAACTCGACATTAACCCCAAATCACAATATTTTCATTCAACCCATCTATAAAACTTTATCATTGATATTTTAACAATCTGATAATATGATATGCCTTTTTTAATAACAAAACAATGACATCTTACCTGAAATCCACATCTAACAGACCTTGCTTTCAGGGGCCTACCATAACGGGGGACCTGAATGGTTGGATAGGTGATCAAAAAAGGGATGGTATAACAGGTGGTTTTGGGGTGCCGGGACAAAATGAGAGAATGGTAGGAAGGTGATTGATTTCTGTGAGGAGAGAGGTTGTTTGTAAGTAATACTTTCTTTAAACACAAGAGTATCCATAAGTATACTAGATTTGATGTAGGTAGAGATGGTATCGAAATAAAGTATGATTGATTTTGTGTTGGTGAAGGAGATGGATGCTAAATCAGTGAGGGGTTTAGGAATGGGATTACCGGAATAGGCCTCCAGGTCACCCTCACGAAGGAGTATTATTCGCCTTAGCGAGGGTTTCATGGTTGCCAGCCACTCGTTGTAGCCTGTTTTCCCAATAATATTTTATAATTAATTTTATTATATATATATATATATATATATATATATATATATATATATATATATATATATATATATATATATATATATATATGTTTTTTTGTAGCTATATTAATATAGAACTATATATATATATATAAATAAAACTACCTTTTAGCAATTTATATTTAAACGATATGTATTTTTCAACATATATATATATATATGTTATATATATATATATATATATATATATATATATATATATATATATATATATATATATATATATATGATATATATATTGAAAAAAATTATCTTGCAATTTTTTTATCTTTTTCTTCTCGTTTATTATGTAGGTTCTGATTGTCTTAGCTTTTTCCTCAAAAGAAGTCATTGTTCTTAGAGTTCCGGGATTTTCTAATACAAAATTGTCAATTGCATTCTTATCTATAATAATAATAATAATAATAATAATAATAATAATAATAATAATAATAATAATAATAATAATAATAATAATAATAATAACAATAATAATAATAATAATAACTGAATGGCCAATTTCTTTGGCACCTGTTTTTATGTAATTCAATGTTAGCGGTAAAAATAATAATAATAATAAATAAGCTGGATTGAGGTAATTAAGATTTATTAAATATTTACAAAGTGAAAATTTTTTAATCTTTAATAAAAGCTACTAAATTGATTTTAGTTTTCTTATATAGAAATTAAATTTATAATGACATACAAACCTGGGAAACAAGTTAAACCATCAATAGCCTTAGAGAACTTCGTCTTGACAAGGTTTTTATCCTCTTCAGTCCATTTATGATATTTTCTCTTTTTTATATTTTTCTTAGAGTACAGTTCAAAATCGTCATCTCCGTGTTCAGATATTTCAAGGTCAATGCCTGCAAATGTATTTTAAAAATTGGAAATGTAGTCTAGATATTTTTGTGTTTGTAATGTCTAAAATCTGAACACCTCTTACTATCAATTAAATCATAAAATTTATCTTAGATATATCTTTTACAGTAAGTCACATTTAAATAATCTTTAATTTCACATTAAAAAAAATAAATAATTTTGAACTGAACATTTCTATTACAATTCTTTTGCAAAACTAATTTCTAACAAGAAATATAAAAAACAGTATAATCTCTATATCCTCTATCTCTTTCACATATTCGATTTTACATTTCATCTGTGTTTCCCTAGCTATATAAATATTTAATAAAGTAAAATAAATATATACCACGCATATTTTATTTCAAGGAAAATAATTGAATAAATTATTACAAATAAAGTAAAAAGTTATTTAACTATTGTCTAATAGTGAAGGCTAACTTTTTTGAAGTTAGATGCCAGAGATTTCGTCCGATTGCCAAATAGTTTCGCTTTGAGTTCCACGGAAGGATACTATCAAGCCCACATGCGAGCTAGGTAAGAAAAGCAGAGAGCAGACGCATCTTCAAAGAACATTACATTATAATAGAAAAAGACAATAAAGGAATAGTAGGATATATATCTCTGGAAACTACCTAATTTAGAGTAGAAGATAAGGTCTGAATGAGATAAGCTATGAAAAGTCCGAGACAGGTACGGAGCCATTTCTCCGTCTAAAATAGCTAATTATAATAAAAAATAACCAATATTTCACTCTCTGAAGTAGAGGTAGTAGTCGAAATATTTTCTGTTAAACTATTCCTATCTGATTGTGAAACTGGAACCTGTATCTCACCCTTAAAATGTGATTGAATTGCAACTT
Source organism: Trachelipus rathkii (assembly GCA_015478945.1). Lineage (NCBI taxonomy): Eukaryota > Metazoa > Arthropoda > Malacostraca > Isopoda > Trachelipodidae > Trachelipus > Trachelipus rathkii. The sequence goes on along the minus strand of JABUQX010011518.1, from coordinate 40,755 downwards.
GTGCTTCGCTGCAGATAACTTCATTCGAAGATGGGTTTCCATTAGTGGCTGAAAGGTCAACATTATCATCTCCTAGTTCAGATAAGAGGCAAAAAAAATTTATTTATTAGGGCAAAATAAATACCAACTGATATCTTTAAACAATGTTCCAAATTTTGTTTCTAATAAGCATATTTACAGACACATACCCATATAGAAATGATCATTAAATGCTGGTGCAATATCTGTTAGAATTTTTTCTCCATGTGGTGTAGAGTATACGTTGACATTTACGTCTTCACTGTGTCCCATAACTTCTAGGTACAATTTTCTTACGTTTGCTGGTAGATTCAGACTATTAAAAATTGTAGCCTTACGGTGACGCATTTTATCAGCATTTATATTCTTCTCTAAATTTGCCGCTTTACACACATTGTTACATTCGTTCCATCCTTTTGCGTGATCTTCTGTAGTTAAACCTGAAAAATTTCCACTTCATTGAATGCAAAACAAAATCATAGGTTATAATTAGAAAGTTTATACCATGAAGGGAAGAGGTAGGTTTGTAATAAACGGAGGTAGTGAAACCTAAAGGAGTAGGCTGGACGAGAACATCAAGGAAAGGAAGAGTTTTTTTGATTTATCTTGGCGTGTGAAACTGTTGTTAGGGTGTTTGGAGTTAATATAGAGGAGTTAGCTAAAATATAGAAGGTTTCAGAGACAGGAATGTTGGTAAAAGAGATTCGTTTAAAAGCTATGTTCCCTAGGAACTAACCAATTTCATATATATATATATATATATATATATATATATATATATATATATATATATATATATATATATATATATATATATATATATATATATATATATATATATATATATATATATATTAAAACATTATAAATACCTGTTGAAGGGAAAACGTATATGTTTTCTGGGCTTATTTTAGCCATTTTTCTAACTTCTAAATCGGTCATTTTTTCAACCACTGGGATTAAAACTTTCGGAATGTAGATTGGCACCAAACTATTTCCTTTACCACTGATAAAGGTAATATAGTTGTCCGTTAGTAAAGCTTTATCGGCTTCAACAGCATTTGGTTGACGTTTTTGAAAATCTATCCATTTATAAGTTCTAGCCTCTTTGAATTTTTCCAAAGTTAATCGCGGTGGTTCCCCTGACCTTCTTGCGCTTAGAAAAGTTATAAAGCAAACTGAAATTCTTCTTGCATTCCTAAATGTATGTATAGTCCAGTTTTGCGTGTTTTTTATTTTTCGATTTGATCGAAAATATAATCTTTTAATTTTTTAATATCATCTTCATTGGGCAATTCTGAGGGCGTCCTTAGTTTAAGGTCACGCGCATTTTTTACACTGTATTCGGAAGGTCCAAACAACTCATTTGAATTATACTTGAAAACTGTTTGGAAATCACTAAGCCTGGTTTTCATTTCCTCATCGCTTTCAATGAGAGCATGATAATATAAGCTTTCAATGCATTTCAATACCGTATATTTTATTTCCAGTACAGTGGAATGCTTTACTATATTTTTTCTTCTTTGCTAAAATTTGAAGTGCGTATTGGAATATTTTAAAATATTTTTTATTAAAAAAATCTTTCGTTGTCAGATTTTTTCGTTCTTTTTTTCCTAAATTTATAAAAGTTAGGAAAAGACGTCCCATTAGTCTAATTTTTGCCTGTGTTTTATTTCTTATTATCAGTTTGTTGGGTTGTGACAGGACTCTCTGGAACAAACGTTCACCGAAATCCAAAATCATTTTAGTTTCATAGACGTATTTCATTTCTGGAGCATTTTGTTTCCTAAATTTTTCCAAAACCTCTTTCTCAAATTGCTCATTACGTTCTTTCCTTGGGACATTGCTATCGAATCCAATATTTGGAACTTGTATTGAAGATGAAGCTGAACATCTCTTTTTATGGGAATAAAATGTTGTTTTACCAAAGGTTCCTAAGCAACCTCGACAAAAAGCTGCTCCATTTTTTTTTTTTTTTTTTGGTTTGCGCATTATCATTAGGTTTGATGGATTGCCGTTTTTAATTATTTCGATGTTATAATTATATATACCTTTTATAATCAGGTCAAGGTTTGCTTTTAACCTTTTATCTTTATCCATCTTTTCAAGAGCTTTAACTTCCTCTTCATTACCGTGCATTTGTTTAACGTGTCTGATTACTTTGACGAACATCCTCTTACAGAAGACACACTGTCTACTGGGTCTGACAGCGGAAGATCTTGAAGATTTGCCTAAAATAAATAAATAAATAAATAAATTATAGAAAGGGGTGAAGCTGCGTTTCTCGATGTCGTCGAGTCATTGAAGAAATTTTTTAAATTCTCTTCGTCTGATAGCGAGGGGCTGAAAACCTCCTCAAATCATATTTTTCTTTTCGTGAATGGTGTTGGCAAGCTTAAAAACTTTCAACTATCAACACCACCCTGCAGAAATGCGGGACATGGTGATATATATATATTAATATATATATATATATATATATATATATTATATATATATATATATATATATATATATATAATATATATATATATATATAATATATATATATATACATATATATATCAAGCAGGCCTTGGGTTCAAGTACATTTTTTCCAGTACAACGTACAGTACTCTTATGAAATTTGTAAACATAGTACCAAGTACTTCTAGAATTTGGTACAAGTACATGGTTCAAGTACAAGTACAGTACTTTTTAATGAAAACCTTAGAATATATATATATATATATATATATATATATATATATATATATATATATAATATTATAATATATATATATATATATATATATCATCATCATCATCATCACCACCCATCTTCTCTCCCCAAGACTGGAGGCAAGGTGCGTAACATATACCGGAAACAAAAAATTAGTAGAAGAATATGTAGCAAGTAGAAAAGAAACCCCAGAATACCGCCCCCTTTATACCAATTAGTGAGAACTCGTTGCAGTCAGAAAAATCCACCCTAGAGCTTCACGGGACCGCGATGGACCCTCACTATGACACTCTCGTCAATGTGGGGTTCAATCCTTGGCCCAGGTGGGCCACAAATAAACCTCCTCACAAAACCCCAGGCCATTCACTCCTGTTTTATGCACCTTTCTTCTCGCCTCTGCCAAACTCACATTTCTCTTCCAGGCATTCCTTTTTTGACTCATTCCACTTTTTCTTCTGTATCCCATTCGGTCGATTCCCAACACACTTACCACTATACATCCGTTTAACCGACCGTCTGTCATCCATCCTTTCCACATGACCAACCATCTCAACGTAACTTTCTTTATTCTCTCATTTACCCATTCTCCACACTAACAACTCTCTAATACGTTCATTCTCTTTTTATCATTTCTTCCACCTAACACGCCACTAAGATTGTCCACATCTAAACACATTGTAATTTAAAATCTATAGCCTCTTATTCAAGACCATAGTCCCACTACTTTACATTAACACGGGTAACAACATACCCTCATGTAAGACCTAGCGCACTCACAATCCTTTTACATCACCAACGTTTTAACTGCACCAGCCACCTTAGTGCGATTCACAATTTTCCTACTACACTCTGCATCGTCCGCTCCCTTTTTCATTCAAGCATATATCCTAAATATTTAAAATTCAGACACTTTTTCCAGCTGGTCACATCTAGCATAACTTTCACACCGAGGACTGTTCCTCACTTACAACCATAAACCTTACTCTTATCTACGTTAACTTCAAACCCCTCCTTTTCACACCACCAAATCTCTCTACTTGTCCTCTCAAAACTCTCTTCAGATTCGCCCACACAAAACTAAATCTCATCATATAAAAGGTAGGGAATTCCTCCACTCTCTTCCATTTTCCATCATTCTAACACTATCCTTGTCACCCTACCTCTAATTCTTTCCAAACCCCTCATCCAAATACAGATTGGATTGCCAAGGAGACATACCACATCCTTGTCTCACTCCGCTATTAATATTAACCAATCACTTTCGACTCTAATTTATTCTTACACACGCTTCACTATCGTCAATACATACTTTTGATTATATCAGAGCTTACCACCAACACCAATATAACTAACACCTGTCATAGAGCCTTTCCCTATTAATCCTATTATACGTCTGTTTGCTACAAATCCATAAATCCTAAATACAGATTTATCTTTTCTCGACCTGCTTTATCCGCATCATTTGTTTCAATGTTACAGATTTGATCCACACATCCTCTACCCTACTTCTAAACACGCACCTTGTTCTTCCCCAAATCAGTTCTTGCACTCACTCGCGCACTCTTTCGACCAAATCCAACATATATATATATATATATATATATATATATATATATATATATATATATACTAATATATATATATATAGTATATAATAATATATTTCCCTACAACACTCAATAAACTAATTATCATATAATAACTTACAGTTACCTTTGCCCCCATTTTACCCTTATATAAAGGTAACTAATATTGCCTCCTCCAATCCTCGGAACTATACCCGCCATAAACGCTTTGTTATACACTCCCAAACCAATCAATCAACATCTCGCCTATATATATATATACTATATATATATATATATATATATATATATATATAATATATTATATATATATATATATATATATAATATGGGCTTTTGTGCGGTGAATCTGAAGAGAGTTTGAGAGGATTTGTAGAAAGATTTGGCAGGGTGTGTAAAAGGATGGGTTTAAAGGTAAACGTAGATAAGAGTAATGTTATGGTTGTGAATGAGGATAGTCCTCGGTGTGAAGTTATGCTAGATGGTGAGCAGCTGGAATAAGTGACTGAGTTTAAATATTAAGGATATAAATATGTTGGACGAAAAGGGAACGGATGAATGCCGAGTGTAGTAGGGAAAGGGGGAAAGTTGTGAATTGCAGGAGGAGGGCTGGTGCAATTAAATCCATTTTTTTTTTTTTTTTTTTTTTTTTTTTTTTTTTTGGTGATGCAAAGAGACTAAGTCTTGAATGCGCAAGGGTCTTGCATGATGGTAATTTGTTACATGTGTTATTGTATAGTATTGAGACTATGGTCTGGAATAAGAGGTATAGATCTAAAGTGCAATGTGTTAGGGGCGTGTTAGGTGTGAGAAGAATTGATAAAATGAGTAATGAACGTATACAGAGTTGTATTTTGTGAAAAAAGGGATAAATGAGAGAATAAATGAAAGTACGTTTAGATGGTTTGGTTATGTGGAAAAGATGGATGATAGTCGGTTGGTTAAGCGGATGTATAGTGGCGAGTGTGTTGGGAATCGACTGGCTGGGAGACCGAAAAAAAAGTGGATTGAGTCAGCAAAAGAATGTCTGGAGGAGTGAAATGTGAGTTTGGCAGGGGCGAGAAGAAAAGTGCATAATTGGAGTAAATGGCAGGGTTTTGTGAGGGTGTATGGCTGTGGCCCACCTGGGCCAAGGGATGAACCCTACATTGGCGAGATGCCATAGTGAGGGTCCGTCGCGGTCCCGTGAAGCTCTAGGGTGGATTTTCTGACTGTGGTGAGTTCTCACTAATAGGAATAAAGAGGAGGTAAGGCTTGGCTTCGACTTATGTCATATTCTTCTAATACTTTTCTGTTTCTGGTACATGTTACGGGGACCATACCCCCAGTCTTGTGGAAAAAGGTGGTTGATGATGATGAATATATATTATATAATATATATATATATATATATATATATAATAATCATATATACTATATATATATATATATATATATATATATATATATTATATATAATATATTATTATATATATATTTATAAAAAAAAAAAAAATAATATATATATATATTTATATATAAATATATATATATTATATTAATAATGACAATACTTTCATTCATAAATGGAAATTTATTAGAAATACATATATAAGAAATAATAATATCAAAACGTAGGAAAATGATAAAAACAAAAATATTGCAAGGTAAAAAATGAAAAGTACTTGCAAGTACCAAGCACAAGTCCCAAGTACAAAATAAGTCCAAGTCCAAGTACAAGTACACTCTTTTTTAGAAACTGCAAAGTAGCACCATTTTCGTTTTTAATTCGTAGCTTAAGTAACAAAGTACTTGTCAACTTGAACCCAAGCTTGATATATATATATAAATATATATAATATATATATATATATATAATATATATATATATATATATATATATATATATATAATATTATATATATATAATATATATAATATATATATATAATATTTTATATATATATATATATATATATATATATATATATATATATATTATATATATATTATATATATAGAGAGAGGAGAGAGAGAGAGAGAGAGAGAGAGAGAGAGAGAAGAGAGAGAGAGAGAGAGAGAGAGAGAGTTTTCACATACCTGTGTTATTAGGCAAATTTTCTTTGTCTGATAAACTGCTATTTGCTTTTTCAATTTCGATTTCCATTAAGGAAACATCCCTTTCGGATGATTCAACACTGAAAACTTCAGTTGATGGTATCTCAGTTATTAAACTCACAAGAGATGTTTCCTCAACGACTAAAATTAGAAGAGGACGTAAGTTATGACAGGATGTTTAATCAACTTAAAATTATTTATAAATAGAATTAATTCTGGTTAAACAAACCTGAACTTAAAATTTCTGTTGTTTCATCTAAAATAACAGTAGCATTTCCCTCATTTTGCTCTGAATAAGTGGATATATTAACCAGATGAGGATTTAAATTGACATCATGATGCTTATTCAAACCCAATCTTTCCTCATCGTCATTGGGTGCTACAGGTTATATATATATATATATCTGATATGGAGTGTTATTTTCTTCTACTTCTTCTTCCACGAGTTTTTGAAGTGTTTTTTTAATATATACTATATATATATATATATATATATATATATATATATAATATATATATATATATATAATATATATATAATATATATATATATTATAGAGAGAGGAGAGAGAGAGAGAGAGAGAGAGAGGGAAAAAACAGAATTCAATCTCAGAAATTTTATTATGCATATATATATATTTTATTATATATATATATATATATATATATATATATATATATATATATATATATATATATATATATATATATATATATATATATATATATATATATATAAGAAAATTTCTGAGATGAACTTAGTTTGGGATTGTATGAGAGAGAGAGAGAAATTGTACACGTACCAGGGTTATAAGAAGAATTTCCATTGTCATAACCTATCGTTTAAATGTAGGAGTGAAACGTTCATCAATAGCAGAAGATAAAACGGTAGTTGTATAGTCTTGAGATAATAGAGAAGGGGGAAAAACGGAACAGCAAAATTACTGTTGATAGAGAGAGAGTTCACATACCTGTGTTATTAGGCAAATTCTCTTTGTCTGATAAACTGCAATTAGGTTTTTGAATTTCGATTTCCATGAAGGAAACATCCCTTTCGGATGATTCAACATTGAAAACTTCAGTTGATGGTATCTCAGTAGGTAAACTTACAAAAGATCTTTCCTCAACGACTAAAATTATAAGAAGACGTAAGCAACATAAAGATATCTAGTTATGACAGGATGTTTAATCAACTGAAAATTATTTATAAATAGAATTAATTTTGGTTAAACAAACCTGAACTTAAAATTTCTGTTGTTTCATCTGGAATAACAGCAGCATTTCCCTCATTTTTCTCTGAATAAGTGGCTATATTAACCATCTGAGGGGTTAAAGTGACATCATGATGCTTATTCGAAACTAATCTTTCTACATCGTCCTTGGGTGCTACAGGGTTTACAGTGTTCTGAGATGAACTGATTATTTCTTCTACTTCTTCCACGAGTTTTTGAAGTGTTTCTATATATATATTATAATATATATATATATATATATATATATAATAATACATATACTATATATAGATAAAATTATAATCTAGACAAAAATATATATATATATATATATATATATATATATATATATATATATATATATATATATATATATATATATATATATATATATATATATAGAGAGAGAGAGAGAGAGAGAGAGAGAGAAGGGGAAAAACAGAATTCATATCAGAAATTTTATATATATATATATATATATATATATATATATATATATATATATATATATATATATATATATATATATAATATATATATAATTATATATATATATATTATATAATATATATATATATATTATATAATATATAATGAAAATTTCTGAGATGAACTTAGTTTTAGATTGTATGAGAGAGAGAGAAATTGTACACGTACCAGGGTTATAAGAAGAATTTCCATTGTTATAACCTATCGTTTCGTCTGATTCTTCTTCTTGTGCGAGATTTTCAGGTTCTATAAAAACAAATCAGATGATTTTAGTTTTAGATTGACTATGAGAGAGAGAGAGAGAGAGAGAAAATTGTTTACGTACCTGTTTTCTTAGAGACAAGTATATTGTTCGAAGATTTTATGCCCATAAGTTGGGCAAAGGATGATAAGAGGAATTTGTTGTTTTCCTCAAATGATAATTTTACAATTTCCTCGATTTCCTTCTTGTTGTTTTGCATTTTAATCCAAATTTTTTTGTTTTGTTGTTTCTCACTATTATCACAAATATTCTTAACTTGTGATTTTAGTTCTTCAATTGGTTTGTTTATTGATGAATTTACAAATTCCTTGATTTCCTTATTGTTGTTTTGAATTTCAGTCATGATATTTTTGATTTTTTGACCTTGCTTCTCAGAAATATTCTTAATTTGTAAATTCATATATTTAATTTGTTCCTTTGTCGATGAATTTACCAATTTGATGATTTCCTTGTTCTTGTTTTGCATTTCATTTTTTGTTTCTTGATGTTTCTTCTCACTATTTTCATTTATTAACTTAATTTGTAATTCTAGTCTTTTTAGATTTTCTTTACCTTTCCTACTATTTTCCTTCAATTCATTTACTATAAAGGAAAATTTATATAAAGCTAATTAGCTAATTTCAACTTGAAATAAAATTTTACACATTTCTGATGCAATTCAATTATCTGAAATTTAAATGATATATATAAATAATATAAACTCACCAATTTTTGCAAGTGAAGCTACGGTAATTTCATTACATGTGGTTTCCTGGATCTGCTTCTTATTGTTCTTTTCTATAGTAATAATAATAATAATAATAATAATAATGTACCTTTAGTTTTTCTAGGGGAAGGTGGTGGAAGCTCTGGAGTTTCCTGCTTTTCATTAATATTCTTTCTCTTCTTCGCATCCCTTGCCTCCATTCCTATAATAATAATAATAATAATAATAATAATAATAATAATAATAATAATAATAAATTTTGAGTTAATGTACACGGACCACCACAGCACACAGGAAATGCGGCTATACCATGTCAGCAAACAAACATCGACTTTCTCACTCTACCCATTATAATAATAATAATTATTATAATAATAATAATAATAATAATAATAATAATAATAATAATAATAATAATAATAATAATATACCTTTAGTTAATCTAGGGGAAGGTGGAAGCTCTTGAGTTTCCTGATTTTCATTAATATTCTTTCTCTTCTTCGCCTCCCTTGCCTCCATTCCTATAATAATAATAATAATAATAATAATAATAATAATAATAATAATAATAATAATAATAATAATAATAATAATTGATAGATTGTTACTGTTTTAGGTAATGCAAAAGAGAGGAAGAGTGGGTTGCAGAGAGGAGCAACAACTTGTACATATTTTATATACGTCCATGGTGAAGGTAACCTTGCAACAAATGGCTAGCATTTGTTCAGGGAATTAATGTTAAGTTGATAGGGATTAAGATATAAAAAACAATGGTTAATTGTTTTTTATTTTCTTTTTTTCAGAGACTGCAAGCCTCTGATATATATTCTTAAGAATTATATGTTAAGTAAAATTACTTTTAGTATTAAGATATAAATAAACATAAGGATAACAATTTATAGTCCATAACAAGAATAAACATTAATAATATAATAAGGATAACGAGATATAGTCATCAACTCAACAGGAATAAACAATACAAGAGGAGAGAATATTCCCGGAAAAATAAATAAAGTCCTCTGTATCAACTATACAACTGATAGGTTAATGTGTGAATGTTCGCTCGGTGGTGGTTGTGAGAATTACAGCTGGGTAGTATGCATGAGTGTGTGGGGCGCCTTTCATGCTTGTGTGTGGTATTGAAGTAGTCTTTCTCGCAATTGCTGTTGGTGTTCATCCGAACCATTGACTTGATTTAATGGTCGTACCAAAAGGGCGACAATTTGACTTTACAACATTCATTGTACTTGTTTCCGACGTCACAAACAGATAAGAATTAGGAGAGAAGTACTTGTGTCCAACGTCACAAACTGATAACAAAAGAGGAGAGAAGTAACCACTGCGTACATAAACACAAAGTAAGTGTATAGTGTCTGCTACATTTAATCAATAATTTTTTATTTTTTTTTGAGTTGATGTGTAAACCGCTACAGAATCGCTATGGACCTCCGCGTGAGACACAAAGGAATCCCTCAACAGCACCGGGTGTGCCTCCGACTTACTCAAAGACTGTATCCTACTGCAGAGAGCAGGAGGCGGAGAGACCCACTGTGAACGGGTAGAGGTAAAATCATATTGCATGACCGCTCGCTGAGGAAGGTCGAGGAAAGCGAAGATGGAAGTAACAACCCCAGCAAATGGCC
>JABUQX010011518.1:0-25000 GCA_015478945.1 Trachelipus rathkii | reverse complement strand
TGCTTATATATTTGTATATATTTGAATATGGTTATAGGGTTATATAATTAGTTTATTTACAGAAAGCCCAATTCCCAAGAATTCTTGAGGGGCGGGCTTTTTATTTTCAATTTCCGTTTTCCAAAAAATAATCCTTTAATAACTCAAGTACGTCAATAATTTCTATTTCTTCTTTAACCCTTAGACAACGATTCATCCATTCACTGTTACCAAAAACATAAGTCCAGTTCCAAACCCTATTAACCTTAACTCTTCTAACCCTTATAATTTTAACGCTTATATACTGAAAGAATAGAAAGACTAAATTAAGTAACACATAAACACTTTCACTAAAACAAAAACACAACACAAAATATAAATGATAGCACTGCATAAAGAACACTAAAAAAAGGGCAAGTAATCCATCTTCATTACATCAGACAAAAAATTGCTTTAACATCATTCTCATCACCCTTCATCAAAACCCAACAGCACATAAAAACAAAAAAAACAAAAAAAATCATATATACCTATAATATATATATATATATATATATATATATCATGCATAATAATAATATATATTATATATATATATATATATATATATATATATAATACCACAATCCAAGATTATTCCCCCAGAGTTGTAAGTCATATAGTGGCATAATTCAGAAGGATTAATCACCTTCCCATTAATTGGATAAACTTTACTTGTTCTAATCTTAAATAACTGGAATCCAAAAGCCATTTGTGAAACGATTACATCACCTTCTTTACAGTTAACATCATGGCAATTTTCTAAAACATCATGTAGGAGATTAGGCGTCCTAACTATTAAAATAGATTCAAAATAACCAACTATTTCTGATTCATTTTCAAGTGGCATATTTTTGTATGAAATTCTATCTTCTCCCGAACAGAGGTATATGAACCGAGGAGCAGATATTGAGTCACACAGAGTAATGTTTAATGCAGTTGTTCTCAACCTGTGGGGCGCGACCCCCAGGGGGGGCACGAAAAGTGAAAATCGATATAAAAAAACTTTGATTTTCCATTTATTTCAATAAACTACATTCTGATAGCAAAGTAAAAAATGTAAATAAATCCTTATAATTTTAAATCCATTAATACAATGATTACATAATTAATGAAAATTAAAACAAAGAAAAAAAAAACAATACATTCTCAAAGAAAATAAAAAAAGTAAATAAAGTTATTACGCCAAAAATTAAACCTTTACCTTACACTGTTAAATGTAAATTATTGACTTCCTTAAGACTGTCTTTGAGCAAGCTTTCATATGATGGAGATATATTAGAAATCGATCCCCTTAGTTCTCTCTCTCTATATTTAGCTGAGATCTAGATTTTGTTTTTAAGACAGCCACTACAGAAAATCCTATTTCGCAAAGATAAGATGTTGGAAATGGCAAAAGTATGCGAAAAGCTCTTGACTTCGGTGCAGAGAATTCATCATGAACACCGGCCCAAAATTCAAATAGTGATTTAGAAGCAAATTCTGTTGACGTGAAGTCTATAAATTGTTGTTCTTCTTCCATAGAAAGACCTTCAGGAACGTTTTCAAAGAGGTTTCTAACCCACTGGTATTTTGCTAAATGTTGTCGTCATTTATAAAATAGTTTTTTTAAATTCTTCCTCAGCATCGTTAAATGATTTTCAATAGATGCTAATAATTTTTCAGGATGCTCTTTTAGAGTTTCTCAGGACATTTATTATTATTAGTTTGAAAACTTTTTAAGGGGTTATTATTCAATTTTAAGTAAGTAGTATCATCTTCTTAAAGGTCGTTAATTTTTCTTACATAATCCGTCTTTTCCATTATTACAATTTTATTTCCTTTGTCTGATTTACAACATTTGGGCAACCTAGTATTCGTCCCTTTAATCAATTGCGAAAGAAAAAAAAAAAACCTTTCGACAACCTAACTATCTAATTCGGTGAAATTTTTGCCATTATTCTGAAACTTAATAAAATTTATTAAAAATTCTCGAATTTCAAAATTCCCTCATACCCAAACGAAATACAAAAACCAAGTATTGTTTTTTCATGTTTGGATAAATTATAGTTTGACACATTCACAATGAGGTCGAAGTTTGAATTAATGAACCATGGACTACATTTAAAAATCTTTTCATGTTTTTTTGTTTAAATCAACTTGTTAAAAAGTTTTTTCTTTTATATACAAATGACTGTAATCTAAGATACGAGTCAAAGTTAAATCAGGAAGTCCCGAATAAGTTTTTCTTAACAAAAAAATTCTTTGTTAACCAGTTTTTTAACTAAATTAATTCTATTTTTTAAGATTTCGTCATATATGGAAGGAAAAGGCATGTTATCATTAGTGACGATATTTTTCAACAAAAAAGATCTAGGCACTATTTTATCATCACGGCATTATTTTAAAAAGTTTAAGCGTAATTTCTCTTTATGTGCTAATTTTAGTTTATCTAAATAATCATAGAATTTACGACGATGCTCAGGAGATGGGTTGAGAGCATAGAAAAGATTATCTATAAGAAACCTGGGAATCATTATTTAAACCAACAATTACACAAACCCCAATCCAAATACGTACAGAAGAAAAATTCCCCCAGAAAAACTAAGCAAAAAAAATTATGTATAATAAACAAAAAAATAACTATAATTGAAAATCTAATCAAAATCGCTCTCACTAAACACACAACCTTGCATAAAAATATAAAAATACTATATATATATATATATTATATATTATATATATATATATATATAATAATATAATATATATATATATATATATTATATTTTCAGTACTTTTATGTTATACATTATATTCTTAAATCCTGTGATTTAAAAAAATATATATATATAATTAAAAAAAATTAAAATTTTTTTTTAAAAAATGCCAATGTTATCCGGAAGTGGCAGGAAACAAAGTTCAGAGTGGACTGAAGTCACAAGAAAAGAAAATAGCTCAAAGGTTCGATGTAATTATTGTGACACAGAGTTAACATCCAAAATTGAAAGAATTCGAAATCATTTACAAAAGTGTGAAAAAAGAAATTCAACTGTGCAGCCATCAATTTTAGCTTCAAGGAATCAGCCAAAGGACCAAAATATCCCAATTAATCAACAGCTCCTTATTGATATAGATTCTCCTTCCACTTCACAGTCAATCGATAATATAAGATCTTATATTCCCAGTCCAACTACACCATCTTCATCAATGGCATTGGCGTCTGAGAGTGATTCTGATAGCAGTTCAACAGCTTCAACTTCAAGTCATCAAATAAGTCCTTCATCTCCATTTAACCTCCCTCCCCCCAAAAAACGTAGATTGATGCAGACAAAATAAGTTTTATATATATATATATATATATATATATATATATATATATATATATATATATTTATTTTATATATAATATATATATATAATATATATATATATATATATATATATATATATATATATAATCATATTTTCGCTTTATAGGATCTGAATTATCCAGTCAGCAGCAAGATGAAGCTGAATCCTGGTTGAAGTTATACAACCATGAATATTTCGCACCTTTCATGGCATTTGCTATTAAAGATAACAGTTTTTTTTCCATCCTCTATGTTCGATGAAACTTTATTAAGAACATATAAATCTTGTCCTTCAAAATGGTGGAAAATTATGGAAAAACGAACATCAAAAAACAATCTCTTGCCAAAAGGATTCTGCATATTCTGCTCAGATCTTTTAAGCTGTCCACCAAGTTCTGCCTCTATTGAAAGGGTGTTCTCGACATTTGGCCATATCTGGTCTAAGCTAAGAAACAGGCTTGGTGTACAAAAGGCCAGCAAGCTTGTCAAAATATATAAATTTCTTAATAATAAATAAATGAAGGTGATTCCAAATGAAACACCAAAATAAATAATTTGTTAGGGAATTAAAATTTTTTTGAATGAATTAAAATTTAAAGGAAAATGTATATGGTTTTAATTTCCAAATTAACTCTTTTAAAAAAAAAACATTTTTATTTTTCTATTAATTTTTTTTTAGAAACAAACCAAAAATATTGGTTTTTTTTACCGGTTTTTTTCATGTGGGTTTTTTGAGGCAGGAAGATAAGCCGATTGGGACAATTCGCACTTGCATAGCGACCCAGTGCAGTGGGCAAAACCAAAAAATAGATAGAACAGAGAGAAAGTAGAAAAGATTAAATCAGGCACTCAATAAGTGACATCTCGAGGTGTATGAGATTAATAGATAGTGCCAATGGGAAAGGGTTAAACTGGCCTGAAATTTGTGCAATGGGCGTTTGGGTGTAACTGTTTTGAGATATAGCCTCTAAATGACGAACGGGGTTCACTTCCAGTGTGCTTATGTTCGCCAAATTTATCAGTGACAGGAAGAGTCACAGTCCCTAATCTTATTACAGAGGAGGCACTTTTAGTGCCACGGTCAGTCAAAGTGCCTAATTTGAAAGAAATAGTGGCTTTTAAATAGCGTAGACTTGGCAGCAAGTTGTTTAAAAATAGATGTGTATCGATTTCCGAAAGAATCTGCACAAGGCAAGGGCCGTGTTTGGTAAGAAAATCAAACAGTATAATGTGGGAAACTGGGCATAAGAGATATTCAAGAATTTCGGGTGTTACGGGTAAAAAGAAAAACCATGGTTTATATATATCTTAAAGTAAAGCGCGCAAGATTAGGACCACGCTCACGCACGCAATTTGATAGAAATGTAAGAGTTTATCATAATACTAAAGGACGGGACGATGGGGAGAAACGCAGAAAAAAAAAAAATAAGGTGGATCACACACTCACACACCACAATAAAGATATAATAGAATAAATAATCAAATAATAAAGATTATAAGAAGGAAAAAGGTGGGGGGCTTCTTAGTTCTGAATGCATTTCTTAGAGTTAGACAGTAGTTAAATTGATACTTTTATCCTTCCAAAAAAAAAAATCATCTTCTTTCCTCTATCTAATACTATGGACAAAACGCATGCAACCAAACATTAATAGTTGTGGAATAAATTCTCAGCGTTCCTTAAAAAATGTCGAGAAAAAGGGTTTTGGCAATAGAGGAGTTGAACTAGTCAAACTCCAACAAGAAGATTGGGATTAAGGAGGAATCTTCATTATGCAGTGTTTATGTGAATAAGAGTGTATAATGGTAAGAAATAGGGCACGCACACTCTATCTCGCTACTTGGTCCTTTATAATATACGTGATCAGAAATATTCACAAAGAATCAAAAAGAAAGAAAGAACGTGTGTGATATAGTATAGATATATATATATTGATGATATAGTATATATATATATTATATATAATATTACTATATAATATATAATATATATATATATATATATATATATATATATATATATATATTATACTCATATATTATATTATCTAATATATATATATATTGTATATATATATATATATATATATTACAATATATATAATATATATATAATATATATATATATATATATATATATATATATATATATATATATATATATATATATATATATATATATATATATATATATGTTTCCTGGATCACTGTGATGAAGGAGCCAAGGGGGGAATCGCTTGATTCTTTCCAGCGATTCCCTCACTCTAAAGTCACCACATGTGAGAGTAGGATTTCCTACTCTCACTATAGCTATGTACACCTGCTATATACACCTATGGACACTACTCAAAAAAGGGTTTCTCTGTATGCCAAATTTTAACTATTAATTTTATTGTATAAGAAAAATTCTTAACGGTTCTTTTTGTGTGGCACTTTCAAATGCAATGGGCAGCCGCGGAGGCGTGCGTCCAAAAAGGGTGCCTGGAGTATGAAGGAAGGAGAGGGCAGTTAGATACCCACATTACAAGAAGAGGGTGTGTTAAAAAAATCGGCAATGTCGGAACCGGAAAATTAGGTTTTGGTTGTGTAAAATTTTTGTGTTAGCGTTGTAGAAATCTTATTATAAACTGTGAACCACTTGTTTTATTAATTTGAGCCTTAAACTACGGAAGAAGGGGTTATAAAATATGCCATTGTATGGCTGACTTATATTATTAATTGTCAGATAGACTATTGTGTTAACCAATTACTTGCTGTGAATTGTTGATCATTTTTAACATTGATATCATTTTTTTCCCACTTAATTTAATTAATTTTTAGAATTAAACATAATAAGTAACTACTCTTTTTTATCCACTGTGCCTAACTTCATGGTTTCGTACAAAGAAATAGTGACCCTTCAGAGCGACTCGAACAAACAAATATCTAATATACAAATGTGAAGTGAAAAAGTGCCATCTCAAAGTGAGAGTGAATAAGAGAACGCAATTCAAATTCCCCAAAAAAGTATAGCGTGAAAGACGTTAAAGCCATATAAAAAAAAAAATTAAAAGGAAGAGAAAAAAAGGGGCCGGTCAAAACACAACACGCAAAAAAAAAAAAAAAAAACCAGTTCAAATTCCCCGGAAAAGAGTGGTGAAATAAGAAATCCTGTCGCTATAGGCATAAAAATTTTCCCCTAAAGAAGGTAAAAGAAGAAAAATCGATCCAAAATCCCCGAGAAGAAGAAAAAACAAGCTAAAAATGGCCAGTCAAAAAAGAAAATCTCCCGCGGTTCAAACCAAGAGAACCAACTTGGCTATTGTAACTCGGTCTCGATCATTAAGACTCCACCACACTCCGATCGAAGGGGTAGATGAAGAAAATGACTCGTCGCAGTATGAAACGGAGTCTGAAAGCGAAAGCCAAGAAGAACACGGAGTGACTAAACGATTGAGAAGTCATCTTTCCCCCACTTTCTTAGGGAAAAAGAAAGGGAGGAAGAGTCTCCCCCTCAACGCTATCCCCCACTTCAACGAATTTGATGCATTGGAATGGATTTCGCAAACGACCAAGATTTTTAACCTTAATGAAATTAACAACCCGAGAGAGAGAGTCAGACTGTTGGCATCAAAACTCCCAAGCAAAATTACAAATTCGTTGAAACTTCCCCTGAAGGACGATTGTTACACTAAATTAGTGAAAGTGATAGAAAAACTCTATGCCCCATCCCTGAGAACGCAAATAGAAGAAGTATTTTCTAGTGTTTGAAGAAGACGAGGAGAGCTTCCCTCCGACTATGTAATTAGGATAAAGGAAATGCTCGGACTATCTAGGTTTGACTCAATAACGGGTAACGATGCTAAGTTTATTAGGGAACTCTTTCTATTACGATTGCCTCAGGAGCTACAGATCTCCATCATGACGACGGAAAAGAACCATGATTTCGATGAATTAGTTAGAAATACCAACGACATTTTAATAAGTTTTTCCCCAAACGCTGTTTTACCAACCCCCCAGGTGGGAAACCGAATGGCCAACCTTTGAATGCCAGTCCGACCAGCAGAGAAAAGTTACCAAGCCGCCGCTAACAGAGAGTTCCTCGCGCCAGAGAGAGAAATAAGTCGTTAATAATCTCTCTGAGAAGCTCGGAGCTGAAGAGATAGATTCGACTCGCCAATAGCGTAATAGAACTAGCAAAGACGCTGTGTCAGAATTCAAAAAATTCCCCCACCTCCAACAATAGCCAGAATCCAAGAGGAAGGAACTTCAATCAATCAACATCTAGCAACGTTGCGACGGTTGCAAGCACCGAGGGGCTCTGTATGTTCCACAAGCGCTTCTTGCATCGTTCATTTAATTGTGAGGGTCAATACTGTGCAATGTACACCTTAATCTCACAACCCCGGCGACCTCCCCCACCTCCACAACAGAATTCCGAACATTTTCAAAACAGAAATGGGAGGGCTGCCTGTGAGCAACTTTCGGGCCAAATGCGGCGTAAATCTGTGGGCAATAATGCTTTGTAAGTAGAACTTTTTGTAGTTGTTCGCCCTGTAATTTTCGATCATCGAATTAGCGTCCAATTATTGGGCAAGAATGCTTTGATTTAATTATAGAGTAATATTGTAAAAAATTGTTTTTTACGGGGGGGGGTGATGTCATTATAATAAATAATAATCAATAATTACTATAATAGTAGAAGACGTTATAATTATAATGATGGAATTTATAATAATTATGATAGGAGCATTTCTTATAATAATCGCAATGGTAATGAAAATATTAATTGTAACAATAATAATTATAATAATAATGCACGTGTTGGTTATAACAGTTACTATAATAATGATGAATATGTTAATCTTAATTGCCATAATAATAATAGGCATTTTATTAATAATGGTAATTATGAAGATCGTGGGTATAACGGAAATGTTAATTATATTAATAGATATAAAGGGAATAGGGATATTACTTGTAAAAATGATCAGATACAGGAGATAATTATTAACAATGAATCTGAAAACGAAGGTCTAAATAACGAGGTTGTAATTCGAATGGCAGGGAGGGGGATTCCTAGTGAGTCAGCCTCTCCCCCACAAGAGTTACTTATCACAAAGTCGGCAGGGGTAGAGTCCTCTTTAACTTTTAATTGTAACTCAATGCATGCTAGCTACACTAAAATAAATGACGATAATAATAATAATTGATTGTTTAGAATAGGAATGATAGCCATAGTCGTTTGGCCGGTAACGATTGGTAAATCTTTAATTAATTGCGAAATAATAACTCTGTGACTTGGGGGTGCGCAGAGCATACGATCTAGATGTAGCTGTTCTCCCCAAACGGATCAACCTGTTCCCCCACCCCAGGTATTGGGGAGGAGGCGGGATCAGATGACTCGAACTCACTGTTGCACTCCACTATTTATTAATAAAAATAATGATAAAACAGTTAAAGAAAACAGAAATGCTGGCTAATTATGTATCTGAAATGATGTATTAGCCTTTTAGGATGGAAGAAGTTTTCCTCCTTCCGATGAGTTTAAGGATCATTAAATTTAAGAAATAATGCATGACTTATCTGGTAATACTATTATGGGAGTTTCTGGCAACTCGACTGATGTTGTTGCAGCAGTAAAAGGGGTAATTTTTGACAAATTATATTATATATCTGACAAACTTAATAATGAAGCTTATTTAGTCGATAGTGGGAGCTGCCTCGACCTGATAAGGCATCTGAATTGGATAGGGAGGGGGCCCCGATTGGCACTGCCAGGGCCGTAAATGGAGGCTGTATAAATATTTATAATAAAAGGGTAATTAAAATTGACTTGGGACTGGACAGACCTTACGACGTGCATGCTAACGCTGCAGACATTAAATTTAACGTTCTTGGAATGCCTTTTCTAAAAACTTATGGCTTCACCATTGACTTTAAATGCCATTATTTATTAGACCCAAGGACAAAACGTAGTATTTCTCTCAGTAATGAAGCTTTTGACTTTCGATGCATGTAAGAAACACTCTATTTTTCACTAACCATCGTTTTCTTTAAATAGTAACCCCTTTGCGATATGATGCGTTAACATATTAATTAGGAAATACAATCTTATTCCTAAATCCTTATGAAGCACCTAAATTAAATTTAAAAACTGAACAGCTCGCTTGATGGCGGTTTATATGTGCAAAACATAGGAAGAAGAGAGGCGTGGCTTATTTTGACAGCTGTGGGAACGACTTCGTTGCTCATTCACAACATTATTTTTAATTATATATATATATATAATATTATATTATATATATATTATATATATTATATAATATTAATATATATATAATATATATATAGTATTTATGATATATATCGATATATATTATATATCATATATCATATATATTAATATATATAATAATATATATATAAATTACAAATTGCCGGCAAAATTTTGCAGCCCAAATCTTACACTCACACATAAACAGGTTAGAAATAATAGCGATTTTATTGAATTACTATAATTTTAATTACATGTATTTCTTTGGTGACTTAACTTTAATATATAATATATATATATACTATAGTATATACTATATATCATATATATATATATAATATATTATATTGATATCTTTTGAAGTTTGGGTGATGACTATTCCACATTGTCCAGCAGTCAATCAGTCACCAATATCTTTAAGTTTCTTCCATATTGCATTTTTTGTTTCATTTTTAATCCAATTTGAAACTCTTTCTTTAATAGTTGCACATAATAATATTCTTCTTAAATCGTTGATTAACAATTGTAATAACAACCTCAGCACGCAATTATGAATATTAAATTCACCTTTCAAATCACTACTCTGCATAAATAGTGATTTCGCGGCTTTCTTGACTTTCAATTTTATTGTTTATACACCAACCACACTGCCATCGTCAGTACCAAAACCTGAAAGATCAGTCTAATAATGATCTGACATGAGTTATTACAGATGGATGCACATCATGGTAAAAGGAATGTAAATCTCTCTCTTTAAGCTTTTCCATGCTTTCCATCTTTAGTTTAGTGTTATCCCAGAGTGTTGCCACCTAAGCATCTCTAAAATCCTCATTGACCTGTGACATATTATTCTAAGTATTCAGAAACTGAATTCTTATTCACGTGGAGAATGCCTTAAAGGTCATTAACTTGGTCTTAGCAAGTTACATGGCAGACATGAAAGAGAAAAATAAATGAACGAAAGGATGGATGGAGTACTGAGGACAAAATAACTAAGAAATTGCTGAAAAAAAAATAATAATATGAAATGATATGATAAACGGCAAAAAAGTTTTAAAGCTTATAAAATAAAACTGAAGTGCATTATTATAAAATATTTTTAATGGAAGCTTCTGTAATGCTTAGAGAGAAGCGACGCATGCCATACTCGATCAAAAGCCTTTGATATGTCTCAGAGCCTGGACCACAAAAACTTTACTATTATACTATTATTTATTTATATATATTATTTATACTATATATATTTAATATATTAATTTATATATAATTATATAATACTATTATTATATCTATAATATTACCACGCGATACTAGGACTTTATATGAATATAAATATAGTAGTATATCAATATAGTAATATATATGATAGTAATACGTACTATAATATACGCTATAAGTAAATAAGAACGTATTGTGGGATTAGTATAAAGATTATAATGCCTCTCTGGAGGTCCGAACGCATATTCGCCACTTGTGCGACTTGAGAACGACATATTCTCTGGCTCGGACGCTTCTATCTCCAGCCTGAGCCATATGCCTCGTAACCAGCAAAATGATTAGATTCAGGACAGTTTTCACAACGAGCCGAGTCTCACTTCTAAGGCGATATGCAACCAGAGTTTCTCAATTGTTTTCCCTCGATTCTGTAAGATTTACATAAATGGGAGAATACAGCAATAGACCGCAAGCTTAAATTATAGCTATAACAGTAAAGATAAGAACTAAGTTCCCGTGGGAAGATAAAGAGAATCTGCCACCTCCATCTGGGGTCGAACCATACAGCATGATTGAGACGAACTGAGACGACATACTCGGACGCTACCTACCGCCTGAGCCATCCATCTACCCACAAAAAGTTAGAATTGCGGAACAGCTTTCAACGACCGACGGCTCACACTTCAAGCGATATCCAGTTTATCACCCTGATTCTTCCCTGCGTTCTTGTAGATTTAATAAATGGAGGAATAACTTGCAATAGACCGCAGCTTAAATTGTATAGTAAAATAAAAGAAACTCATTGTGGGAAAGATAAATTTTCAAAAAGGGTTCGAGGTGTGAAACGGCTCCATTTATTAAATGCTTACGAAAACGAGGGAAGAACAGGGTGAAACCTTGAAGGGAGCTCGGTCGTTTTAAAGCTGTTCTGAAATCTAAATTTTTTGGGTTAGAGGATGGCTCAGGTGGTAGAGCATTCCGAGTATGATCGTTTCATCTAAGTCGCAACATGCGCGTTGTTCGAGCCCCAAGAGGAGATAATTTTCTTATCACTTCCCACAATAAGTTTACTTTTATTTACTATACAAATTTTAAGCTGCGGTCTATTGCAGTAAATCTCCATTTATTATATATATATATATATAATATACCTATAATATATTATATATAATATATATATATATATTATATATATATATATATTATAATATATATTATATAATTATATATTATAATCCTAATTATTATATAAATATATATATGTGTACTAATATATATATGAGTATATAGGTAGATATATAAGTAATAATAATAGTATATATTTATATATGTAGTAGAATATATCTATCATATATAATTAAGTATATAAGTATTATATTATAATTATATATATAATATATATATATTATATAGTTATATATATAATGATATTATTATTTATAATATTGAGAAAGAGCTAGATCGATACGCCATTTTTATCTAAATCATGTCAGCGCTGACTTGGGAATATCACACTCCAGCAGAGAATATAGGATAGATTTTATACCCACCTGAAAGCATTATCATAGGGCATCAGATAGACGTATACTACCCGCTTGTATAGGGTAAGAAAACCACTCAATTGTCTCTGCGATACTTCCAGATTCACAGAGGGTACTCTCATCGCGTGTGCGTAAAGCCTTCTGTTTTTTGATCTGAGACATTCTATGTTATTATCTATGTATAAGTCTACTTATGTCACGCAACTGTATCTATTACAATCAATAAATTTCATGTGCACTTCGATTATCGAGCACATGGCCACTATAACATAGATGCCTAACACATATATCATAATTGTCAAATTGAAGGATAGGAATGTCTGCATATGGTAAAACATTAACGAACATGTCCATCAACGAACACGTATACGGACGATCATGCCTAGAGCTTCCGGATTCACTTTGAACACCATAAAAAATCTTCTTCACTTCATGCACGAGATTAATGCATTGTGCTGTAGCTACTGTTACTTTCATGCTATCTACGAACAGCATGTTAGTCATGTCCTTGCGTCCTCACTATTTTGTCTTGAATAAAGTCTTAACTAGCTCCATCATTACGACGAGATTGTTATAGTCTTTCGATCTAATTTCTAATGAGGTGATACTGATTAATAGTGGGAATTTCAATATATGCGCACACTTGAATGGTTGGACTTGTCCTCTCATACTTCCTGTATGATCAGATGGGAGGCAGTGCCGAATGCATTCAGCACAATCTCAACGATCTAGAGAAACCTACATGTAGGGATCCTACCCTCATTCCATCGATTCGTCTAGCAAATTTTGAAACAACCTTACTTAATATTACCTTTTCATAGTTCCTACTCGTCTATATATATCCCGCTACCATTTCTACTCGCCTATTTGAGTATTCATCTGCACAAACAGTCTTTATTAATCTCTATAATTGTTAATACTTAATTCTTCCATAGTCCATCCTGCCCTACATTCGTATCTTCTGGTTCACTTTAGGCGGGCAGATTTGGGGCCTTTTGCGCATCGCTTATTCTATTGTCAACTATAACTGGAAAATGACTAATTTGAACACTGTAGTTCACTTATCAGCACTTCTGACAGATATAGGTGGGAATTTCGTTAATCGTTGATTAGGGATGAGCAGTGATTCATTTCCGTTCTTTTGAGTAAAGTATCTTCTCACCTTTACTCAAATTACTTAGGGCATACGGATCGTAGTTTGTTGTTCTGCTCGGGCCATTACAGTTGCTATGTAGTCCTTAGCTGCGTATCGAGAGTGGAAATTTCTCGTCCTCCTGTCACTCTTGCTAATTTTGTTCATTCAGGAATTACGAGATCTGTTGCAGAGATTTCTAATTAACGTACGATCTATCAATAAGCGGGAATTTTCATTTATAAAAGTTGAGTCGCGCTGACTTTGGTTTTTGCTTCCATACTGCTCAAGATTTTATGGACAGTCTGTTATTGGTTTATCTCCCTGTCCAAAAGCAATCTCTAACATTAACTTCATTGTATAATCTACTTGCGCCTTTCGCTCCTCTTATTATCTCTTACGGTTTCGTTGCTAATACTACAACAGTTACTTTGTCGCTTCATCGTAAATATATGAATATTTCCTTTAAATAACACCTCTTTGGTACGACTCTCGGCTAGCCTTCACCCTCCTTCCTTCGCCCTACTCTCTACGGGTGTCTCGATTGCCCTTTTTATCCGATGTGATCTTCTACATGATTATATCCGAATATCAGAGATTATTATCATATTGCGGACAAACCTGATAAGTCTATTAACGTTCAGGCAGTTATGTGTTCATTCGTGCCGTTACGCGGCAGCCTATCATTTATTCCTATTGCATTTCAATTTCTGCCTCAAGATACTTTCTTATAAGGATGCATGATGTTCCACTATCACTTGGAAGAATGATTCCCGTGAGGAGGAAGTGGCTTACACTGTCATGTTGACGTGCACCAACTTCTCAAATGTAACAGCTATCATCTATTTTTGAATAAACATTTTACATACCCTGTTTTTTAAAAATGCTGTCTCACTATAATTCATTCTACGATATCACAACATAATTTAGTAATCACTTCTCTATAACAGCTCTGACTGACTACTCATACTCCGATTCTATATATTGAACAAATCTTATCTCACTCTCACTTTATTATTATTATTCGGGTCATTTATTTGAGTCCTCATCTTCTTCATCTTTATCTGATCGCATTATCGTGGTTAATCAGTGGTAGTGATGCATATGAAGTAGTCTACCTGGTATAGTATACTTGTTCCATCTTAAGACCGATTTAAGAGATATTCCCAAGCCCTTTAATAGGAGACCTATTTAGGGAAAGACATGTGTGGTGGCGTATTGACATATGCCTTGGGCATTTGACCTGGTATTTTGGCATAAACGGGTTGCATAATACACTTTCCAAGCTGCCACTCTTAACCTTGGCTTCCTCGTCACTTCTCTTTGCTTACTATCTAGCTTTTGTTTCAATATCGCCCAATTAATCGACTATTAAGTTGGATGGGACGTACATTCACTTCTTCTCTATTTCTGTAAAATATGATGGTGTTTCCTTTAATATATATCAGGGTGTTCTGCCTTATCTCCTTATTACTCTAATTTACTTTACGTTTACAATATGATTCACCATGACTACATTTAGCAGCTAAACAGCCTATTTAAATGAATCAACATGCGTCGATGATTTTGAGCCTCCGTGAGGTCTTCAGACGTACAATAATTCGGAGATCTTGTAATCACAAATACTTTTTTTACTTAAAGGGTTAATTGGTTAAATTTATGCTTGTAAGATTATATAGGCTTATCTTTGTCATAAATACTTTCTTGTAAACATCGTTTATTATGCACCCATCCAAAAGTTCTACACCTACAATTGTTCAGATTTTTGCCTGGTATGAGAACATTAGAGATGAAAAGCTTTACTAAGGCGTGAGGAAGAGTGGAAGAAATGGAAATTGGAGAGGAAGAGTGGAAGAGAGGAAGAGTGGAAGAGTGGAAGATAGGAAAAGTGGAAAAGTGGAAGCAGAGGAAAAGAGCGATAAGAAAGAGGAACGAAGAGGAGAGTGGAAGAGCAGAGAAGAGGAAGGATGAGGAAAGACGCCAAAGAAGAGAAGGAAAGAGGAAAGGAAGTTAGTGGTAACAGAGATTGTTATTAATAGAGTGAAATAGAGATGGTAGAGTGGAAGAGAGGAAGAGAGGAAAAGGGAGAGTGGAATGAGAGAAGTAGAGAAGAAGAAGGAAAGTAGAGGAAGAGTAGGGTAAGAGGGAAGAGTGGATACGTAAGAGATAACGCACGCGCAACGATGAGTGAAAAGAATGTTGAAGAGAACGGAAATATTAAGAGAGAATGAAAGAGGACACGAGGAAGAGTGGAAGGAGGAGGACTGAGCCTGGCCACATTGAGGCAATTATAGCGAAGCTTATGTAGTTGAAAGAGGAGGTGAAGGTTTCACCTTACATGTGGAAATTAGAAACAGCGGATTGGCAACCAGAAATCTATACTGAAGAAAGAAAACCGCCAAATATTTTTTAATAACAGCGCATCGGTAATTAGGGACGAACAACTATACTACCTTCACCTCTCTCCAGGACTTAGGTAACCTCATATTATTTTAAGGGTCTGTGTATGACGGAGAGGGAAGGATGGCGATGGTGTGCTTTTCTTTGTTCTTTTAGAGAGAAGCCGCACCGGTGGGCTTTTCTTCTGAAGGCCGTTGTAATCGCTACACCAATTAATCATTAAATAATAGATCAAAGAAGTAGGTAGCTGTAATACAATTGTCGATTCATCCTTGTTCTGTTATCTAGTAGTGAATAGTTAGGAGAGTGTACGTCCGCTCGCTGATAGCGAGGTGCTAGATGTTGTATTAATAAATAAGAGTTGTTTCCAGACTTACGAACCATTGTTGGCACTGCTGGAATTGTAAAGCATTATGAGGAGGTATTATACCCCGACATAACATAGTCGCATCCTTTATTTCTTAATATTTTGTGTGAAGATACGAGTTTAACTTTAATCATCGACATCGCTATGCAGAGGCTTGGCACTTCTAGACTCCACTCATAAAGCCAAGTTATTAATATCAATTAAAAATAGTATATATACGGTATTTTATTATTACCTTTCACATAGATTTCCATAACAGTTATATATTATATATATCATATATCTCATATAACTTATATAATTTACACTACCTTGCTACTATTAAATCATTAAAATTCGACATAAGATTTATACCTATCTATACCAATTTTTAAATATAGACATTTTATTTTAATAATCACGTCCGATATGGCTTTATCATATTATAATACCTGATTCTGACTACCTTAGCTTTAGTATTTATTTAAAAAAGCTAATTTAATAATTAGACAGGATTATATATTTTTTATAAATGTACTTGAATTCTTTGACAGGAAAACCACAGCACATACTCACTTTTTTTTACCGATTATTACTATATATTATTTGAAGTAATTATTATCTCAGTCACTCTTAATATACTATTTGATACTATCTAAATATACCGTATGATTAAATTATAATTAATTTTTTTCCACTCTATCTGATTATATGAGGTTATCATATATGACTGGTGTTATGTAATATAATAAGGTTCGACTCTTCAAAAATTTTCAAAATCCTTGGGAATATAATTATAACCTTTTTCATTAAACCTTTTACTTAAAGCTGTACTTAAATTAAATTAAGAGAAAAGGTACTACTTTAGGCAATCTATATGGAATGATAAATATTTAGTGAACTATTATCATAGGTTTAGGTATTATACTATATAAGTAATCAACTTTTTTATGTTATAAGTTATTATTTTTATAGGGTTATGAGGGCTAATAATATATTCAGGGTCATTATTTATGTATCCCAAAATCTTAATTGTTTTCGTACCGACAAAGCTTCCTCCAATCATATGTATATATAAGTATTCTATATATTATATATTATAAATAATTCTTTATTATTTTTTTACTTTAGCTATATAATATAATATCTAACCAAATTATTTATAAATTTGGATACCTATATGGAGAGAATATATTTATTATAATAAATATAATAGTGTATTACTTTAAACTTTATATGGTAGGCTAATTTTTTTCAATAGTAATTACAATCTCTAAATCTTATATATATATTAATATATATTGGAAATAGATATATATAGGTATATATATAATAATAATTAATAAATATATATATATATAAATATACTAAAAACCATAACAATGGTAATTTATATAGGGAGATTTAGAATAAAACTTACAACAGTATAAAGGCATTAATATATACATAATAATTATTTCATTTCATTATATATAGTGATATATATAATATAAATATTATATATATAAATATATATATTATATATATAATAATATATATATATTATATATATACCAGTATAAAAAAAAATTCAGTTTAAATAGATTAGGGTTTATTATTTATTATAATATATTTGTTAATATAGATTTATCTTATATATATATAAGGATCACAGCTGGGTATCAGTGATGGTGGCCACGGAATCCAGGCAACTCTTTGATCGAATTCCGAGATCCCGAATCCGTGTGGTGTAGAAGCATGTTAGGGGCAATGCCGAATCGAATGTGCCGAATCCAACACCATTCGGATTAAAATTTTCCGAATCTCCGAATACCGGTAGTGTGTGAAAATTTTCGGATACCCGAATTATTTTCGGCGATCGCGAATCCACATGTAAAGCCTTAGAATGCACCGAAATCCGAATCGAATCCGGAGGTTCGGAATCGCGAAACCGGATTCAAGAATCTTTCCAATCGACTTTTTTACCAAAAATTAACATACAACCCTAACATGGCGTATAACAGGGGGGGACAGGAGGGGTGGGTCACTGCCCCTCGCTAAAATCTTCCGTACAATAAAAATTAATTTTAATTACTATATAATGTGTTCCCAGACGACGTTTTTCTTTTAGGAGGGTTATTATTTATCAAGAAAAACTGAAGAAAAGATACATCAATCGATAATAATGTAGTAGTAATAACGTATTAAGTAACGTATTGTTGAAAAACTTATCTGCTTCTAAAGAGTTATAATGATTGGCTTTGAAGTGAACTTGTCGTGTGTGTTCATTTTCAAACAGTTCATTACAGATATACTATATGACTTAAGTAATTCTCCGCTAGAAATCTCACGTAATGTCTTGTTATAGCATTGGTGGCTGAACAAAGCTTTGATAAATCCAGTCACGGAAGGATTAAAACTTACGCCGTTTTGATATTGCATTAATTCTGCTATGACATTGCACATCAAAAACATATTGCAGAAATAAAAGAATATTTCAGCAATGTTGAAGACCACATATTTCACTTGTGAACCCTAACATGAAACGGTGACGCTATTAATAAGGTATTAGTGGCCTCGATCAGGGAATTTCTGTAAAGACGCTGTTAAATATTTGCTGAATGAGATGTGGTGAATGTGGAATTGCAAAGAACATATTCAAAGCCGACAGGAAGAATGCCGTCTGGAGGTCTCCGATGAGTTTGCGATAGAATGAATTTATCATTTTCTTTGAAAGCCGTAAATAAGAAAAAAAAAAAAAAAATTAAAACAAAAAAAAGAAAAAAAAAAGATTATGCATGGATGCAAAAATTTGGTGTCTACTCCATTAGCCAATTAAACTATGGGTTTATCAGGCAGTGAACATTATTCTCTAAGGATTAAGCGTTTTACCGAACGCTTGAAAAAACTGACTGTTCGAAGAAGCACTATTTATGAAGGCTTTGAAGTTCTTGAAGGGGAGGGATGGTAAATTAACTATTGCCAAAACGATTGGTTCGTTTTAGAAAAGAAGGTGTGGGATCGAGTATATCTTGGTCAGAGAGGGTTTATTGCCTTCGACATACATATGCGCAGGGAATTTAGAACATTGGAAATCTCAAAGAAACTGAGGAGTTACATAATCATATAAAGGATCTATAAGTTTTCACTGTGTAAGCACCAATGGATATAAATATGGTTCGGTCATATAAATCTGCGGTAAACCCATTTATTCCGGATTAAGTTGTTCGATTAATACTATGTGCCACACCCTTGAATTTAATAGTTAAAAAGCACAACTTATGAGGAACATTCTTTTCAGAGACTCCAGCCAATGATTTAGAGTGAAAACATACCATTCTGAACTTACCTAAACTTTGTGAAACCCGTTGGACCTAAAAAAGAAATAGTATTTGCTATTATACTGATCATACAATATGATAAAAATCGTTTGAATGGGTTAGAAATTTTCTCAAGGACCTATACGATATGTTGTACACACACTGCAGCTTTCTATTCATAATGTTTTAACACTAACAAAATCTTTTAAAATATAGTTACAGTAATTTAGATTACGCCTTATTAACCAATCATATTCCTTAAGTAATAGCCAATATTTTGCTTTAAGTTAAACCTAGTTGGCAATATTATTCTAGTCTACCTCTTCAAACTAAAATACGTGGGATCTCTTAGATGGCCATTGTGCTTCTTGCACTCCCCATAGTCCAAACCCGAATTTTTGAAAGTTTCTGTTCAAAGACCAGCCCTCCATAGACACTGTTCTGATTTCAAGCTCCATCATACTCTCTCCCTGATCTGCTCTATATTTCTCCACAACTTCATAAAGCAACATATTATGCACTAACCGCTGAAAAACAATCTCGCTGACCATTAGTGTCGGGGAAGCGTTTGTTACTTGTGCTTATCTTGACTCACTTTCCATCCCCAGTCTTTAGAGAACTACATTGAGGACTTTTCAAAACCAACACTGCGTGCCAGTCTTTTCATTTCTTACTTCATTTTTGCATTCTCGTTTTTTACATTCATGTTAAGCGTGACGAAGCAAAGACGCACTTTCCTCATTCAATGTCGGTTTAATAATCTCTGAATATCCCAACTAAAATTTCATACCATCGTCCGGTTTAATTTGATGGTGGCTATCAGTCGTTTTTCGTTTGGCTCTTGGATATAAAATAATGGAAAAAACAAAAGCTCTGATTTAAGACTTGGAGACTTCTGCCAGTCATTGAAAGAAGTCGTCCCCTGTGTCCTGTTTCTTCTTACTACTAAGAATATCTCTATACCGTTATTAATATTTAATTTGCGCCTGGCGCTACCTCCCGGTGTTCACAGGAACCAATGAAGGTAGATTTCAGCACTCTCTAGAAGATGTAAAGAAACCTCCTTGCTTAAGAAACGACAAGGTAGACAAAAATCAGGCTTAATGAGGTTATGTAGGTATGAGTACTTTTATAGAATTTAGTAACTTGAAAGATTAAAGGAACACTAATTGGAAAATTAAATTGTACATTGCTAAAGATTCGCCTGAAAAGATGCCCACGCGCGTCTAAGTGGCTATTTCTTCTACGATTTAAATATTTCTTATCTGTTACCACCCATACTAAAATAACTTACTGCCTTCCTCCAGGATTGTAACTTGATCTATTAATCCGCCAATATTAAATTTTACTTACGTATCTCAAATAGAGTATTTTTTAAATTTTTATTAGCAACTGCTGTAGACTTGGTTATTGCTTATTATATATCTTTTATTACGCTGTATTACTAAAATAATATTCTTTTATCACACTGTGTGAACAAGGACAAGAAGTCACCTCAAGCATTTGCCAGCCAACTAAGTTAAATCCTGCGTAGCACGACAACACACAATCGACACAAGACATTCAATAACACTTTGATTGATCTTATATCTGCCAGATTCATTTCTGTTTGATTCCCGTACCAATATATATAATTCCCCTTTATTCTTAAAAATGTTCATTCAATTCCATTAAGCTAGAACAGTTCCTATTCTTCACACAATACACCAGCACAGCTGATTTAACACATGCAATACACATCACCACATATACTTATATATATATATATATATATATATATATATATATATATATATTTATATATATATTATAGATTGAAAATTTTACTTTTACCATTTTTTATATATATATACTATATATATATCCAACTACATATTATTTATATTCATTTAATATTACTTATATATATAACTCACCTATATTATATAAACAAATTGTGGCCCGGCTCGCTGTAAACTTGCATGGAGGCATTTTGACCGCAGGATGTTTTACTGTATTATTTAATAGAAATATATAAGTTATATACTCTTGTTATAATTTGTAGTTATTTTATATTATATACCTATATATATATATAATATATATCTATATATAATATATATATATATATATATATTTTAATATCACTTATCAAGACGTACGCGTTATTATATTCTGCTGATTATTCTTATTTTAAAAATAAGATTAGCTCTTTCGACTTTTTAGATTATTTTATGCTGTAATTGTGTATGCAATAAATTACATAGCTTTTTTTTTTTTAATATTGCGATCACTTGCTCTTTGACCATGGTCATGTAAAAAAGAACTATGATAACTCTCTTGTTAGAATGGAAATATTATAACTAATCAATTTAATACCTCTTCTAAAATATCATATATCTGAATAGGATTAATCCTCAACAGCGACTTAATTACCAGAGACGATATCCAATACCATTTTTTATATTTATGTGTAAATGTGTGCATAATTTATAGGTTTTGTTTTTTTTTGTTATATAGGATTGCGCATTGCATTCGAACACATCACTCGGTTAAAGACAAAGCTAATTAAGATTAAAATTGTATTAGTAGGTCAGCGTGTCAAGAATGTTAGAAACAAGGTTACGAAAAACGTTCATTTTGCCATTGCTTATCTAGCGATTTGGTCTCTCTCCCCCCTCTTCACTCTCTCTATCTCATTTCAAGCCTCCACATACTCTCCTCTCTCAATCTCTATACTATACTATTATATACTATATTGTATATATTGATTCATATTTACAATATATATATATATATATAAATAATTTGATAATATGTCATGATAAACTTTGCTACTTCAGTATAGTAGTATTAGATAATATATATAGTTATATAATATATATATTATATAATATTATAATATATCACAACGCTTTAATTTATTTTTGCATAATATTTTCCATACTTGTATATTTAACTAGCTACAATAAAAATAAAAAACACAAGCTCTCCGCCCGTAACACCTATGCGAATAAACTGACTTTCAGTGTCTCTGACCTCTCTATATACAAGTACGAAGAAGGACATTAACATGGACAAATTCTAGCAACTCAGTAAAATTTGAACCTTAATATTATATGAAGAAAAACTTTTCAAAGTTGCTAAAATGAAATAATAGAAGGCCAACTCCGGCAACATTTATAAAGGACAGTACTATATTTAGGAAATTTTGGAATCCTCTTTTTATTTTTCGTCAATGGTTGCTTTATATTTTGGTGCTCGTATTTTTTAAGAACTCTGTAAAAATTGGCTTATTTTAGGGCCGCGAAAGTAGAGATTTCATAATTTTAAATATAATTGATTTAAAAATGTTAAACTTAAATTTAGTTGACGGCATTTTTTGCATGCGCCTTTATTTAATTAATTCACAGTCCAGTTATGTAATTGATTAACTAATTTTTGAAAGTCAACTTTATTCTATCTTCAATTGTTAACGAAAAAAAAGTCTCAGATCACTTTACTTTACAAAACAATTTCATATTTCTTTTAATCAACCCATCTCTATGCCTGGCTGATTTAATATTTGGAGGGTGCATAGCAGAGAGCCCAATAGGACCCAGTAAAGACGAGGCCGCCACTCGTAATCCTATATATATGCCCTCAAACTTTTAACCACCTCCCACCATAAATCCGAAATATCCTGCCTACGCCCAAACACCAACTCAGAGAATATGAAGCATAATCCAAATTTTCGACTATATTAAATAAATTAAATTGGCAGTATTTCCTTTTGTTTTATTGGTTCATATGTTTAAACTATCATTCCCGATGGTTAAATGATTTCTATAAATTTTTTTTTTTTCGTCTTTAATAGTCATTTAGTTATATATTATTATTTATTATTAGTTATATATAATAAAGCTTTAATATTAAAAAAATTAATTATCAAATAAAAGTAAATTAATTTATAAAACAAATTAATAGTAATTGTCTTTACCACTACGTATGAATACGATTACAAATTTATGCTATATCTAAATATATATATAGTATATATATATAGTATATATATATTGAATGTATTATAAAATTATTTTATATAAATAGTATATAAGTAATAGCTATATAATATTTATTATACATTTAAAATTAAATTTAAATTTATGAAAGTCTTAATGGATGGAGCTGCAAAATTTTTAACATCATGTCTTTTGTTCAATTTTTGGAAGAAATTAAATATAACACATGAAATATAACGATATTTGAAACATTAAATTGCAGGAGGTGAAGCTGAGTTTCTCAAGACAATCGTCGAATTAGTCTTTTGAAGTAAATTATCAATTTATATTTATTTCTTCCCTCTGGTGCAAGGGGCCAGAAAACCGCACTTCTAAAAACTAAATTTGATCTTTTCCCGCCTGATGTTGGATTTATTTTTTTAGCGGAGTTTCATACCCACCACACACCACCTTGCATGCCATGAAGTTTCAGCAAGAAGAAATTGGTGAATATTTGTATTAAAATATTTATTATTATTAATATATATATTATATTTAATTATATATATATAAATTCTATATATCACAACAAACTGTAATGATACTATATATATATATATAGGTATATTTACTGATATATTATATAAATTTATATGTCCTAATATATATAATTATATATTATATTATATATATATTTATATATTTATAAGTGTATATAT
The DNA here is from genome assembly GCA_015478945.1 of Trachelipus rathkii. Taxonomy (NCBI): domain Eukaryota; kingdom Metazoa; phylum Arthropoda; class Malacostraca; order Isopoda; family Trachelipodidae; genus Trachelipus; species Trachelipus rathkii. The sequence continues at coordinate 786 of JABUQX010011518.1, read as the reverse complement.
ACCGGTTTATATCTACTAAAATAGTAATAATACTAAGTATATTATAATATAATATATTAATGATTATTGAAATAAATTTCCTATAAGCTTTAGCTTTCAATTTATGGAGTATAACACTTCTTTAGCTTGCTTTTGTAAAATGTTTAAAAAATGTTAATTAAGTAATTTGCAATTTAAATTATACAATAATTTTCAATAATGTTAAAATCCTAAAACTTTTAAAAAATTAGAAAATAAAAATAAGATTTTATAACATAATTTCTTCTACTCACAATTATTAGATTTTTCCCAAGGAATTCTTTATGAGATACCACTCTATTCTCGTAGGTGGCGTTTATGATTAGCACAAGTACATATTTATAGGAATATTTCATATTTAAACTTGATTGGACTCTTGATCAAGTTTTTCGTTTCTTTTTATCTATCTTTTAAATGATTTTTTTGTTACATCCTTTTAGAAACACCGAGAAATAGACGGATTCTGAATCCAGGATTCAGGAACGAGCTCCGAATACGACAATCCATGGTTTGTGTAAAAATGCTCGACATCGCCGTAACTCTCGAATTCGCGAATCTCAGCACACTTGATTCGAAATCCGATCGGCGAATCAAGTGTGTGTGGAAAGGTTCCGAAATCCGAATACGAATTACCAATCTCAGCACCTTAGGCGATTCGATATCGCGAATCCGAGATCCGGATTCAGAGAGCTCGATATCCGGATTCGAATCCGAATGCGGATTCGAGAGTTCGCGCCATCACTGATAGTATATATATAATATATATAT
>JABUQX010011517.1:17500-25000 GCA_015478945.1 Trachelipus rathkii | reverse complement strand
TATATATATATATATATATATATATGATAATGCTACAAAATACAATTAGAGGGCGTTGCTTGTTTATTTGAAACAATACTAAATATTAAATTTTAAAAAAAAAATATGTATTTGTTTCTTCTTCAAAATTTTAAAGAAATGAAGAATCAAGCTTACCCATTGATGGTCCTATAATAAATATTTATTGGATGCCGTTTTTGCGTTTTTTTTTCAAAAATGAAAATGTGTTCTACCATTTGTTATTATATTTATGTTGTGTTTTCTCATGTTTCTATGCTAAAAAGCCAACATGGCTCACAATAAACAGCATCTAATTTGGGAGAATATTTGAATCATTATTTTACTTTTTATGTACTTTATGGCTTTAATGTTTAATAATAATTAAACTATTGATCAATTTCTTTTTAAATCTTTTGGGAAAGGTACTTTGGTCTGACATGGCATCAGAGCAAAAATAGTTTTTTTCGTTACTATTATTAAAGGTCATTGAAAAATTCTTATATTCGTATAATATTTAGTTTTAATACGACTTTGTTTGTATTGACTCAATTAATCGAAAATCTCAGAGATTTTAATTGATTGGGTCGGGTTAAGAGGTTAATTTTTGTTCTATTTATTTAAGGTTGTTGTAAAATGTAATATTTTCTGTTTTTTTTTTTTTTTGTTTTTTTTGTGTAATTTACATTTCTGGGAATCATTGTAATACTCACGCTAAAATTAGATGCGGAAATAATATATATATATAGTATATATATATATATATATATAATATATTATATATATATATTATAATATAATTAAATTATATATATATATATATATTTATACTATATATATATGTATATATATATATATATATTAATATTATATATATAGTATATATATAATATATATATATATATATATATATACAATAATATAGTATATATATCATAGCTAAATAAAATATATTTACTTTTTCCTGCTAGATTTACCATTTGGCACTATTCTGTTCGCACGATACAATTAATTTTTGAGAAAAGATGCAACTGAACTGTGTCTGATGTTCGTTATGACTCATTCACATGCTCGTCTAAGAAAAATATCATGATTTAAATATAAAGCTGTGGTTTCATAAAGTCGATTATGAAATTTTTAAGAATATAAGATTATGATTTAAATTATTTGATTTTTATCGTGCCATCCCTGTTATAAACCTCACTTATGGGGAGAGGTAAAGGAAGCAAATGTTAAAGATAAAAAAGTATGGCTGAGCAAATAAGTTTTACCTTTAAAACGGGAGCAATTACCAGTATACCAGGAAATTTGTTTAAACTTTCTGATGCTTGAATCTCCAGCAGGTTGTAGAGGGATCCCTCTTTGAAGGACAAAATCATCCAGTACGTTAAAGATTAAAGAAAAAATAATTTGGAGAAACTGTGCCATATAAAAAAAATACTTGAGCCGAAGCAGATCCAAAAACCAAGTCACAAAAAAGCTTAAAAGAAGCAAGACGTGATTAATCTTTCTCCCCCGATTTAAGTTGGAATTAGCTGGTTGCATTTTTTCTTTTTCTTTGCATATGGCTAGACCATATAGGCCAAAGCATATTTTAAAGCACGTTTGATTAATTTAAAGTTCGATTTTTATTTTTATTTTTATTGTAGGTTTGGGACTGGAATTTTTTATTTATTTAGAGTAAAAATTTTAGTTGTACCACTTAGATACTATTTAGTGAAATTTCAACACCATACCAATAATAAATAAATAACAAAATAAATAAATAAATTTGTTTATCACCAATTTATCATTACGTATGATTGAATTTTAATCTCTTTTCTTCGTGTTTTTACCATCGATTATTCTTGCATGAAGAGTATAATGTCCTATTCAGATGAAGCTTGAGATATCAGCAATTTATATCTACATACAAAACTCCGTCATTGCGAAAAGAAATTGCATAAGATCCCTTTGAAATTAGTTTTTACCCATATAAAAAATAATATAATTGCTTTGGCAGGGCATAGAATAACGGAAATTTTTTTTGATCTTGTAAGATGTAGAGATTATTATTTTGTAAAGTGTTGAATTTAGACGTTTGTGCATTAGCTGGCAAGTTTACTTTGAAAATTGCAACAATACACCATATTTTTGATTTTATCTGAATTACAATAAAATCAAATCATTGTGAGTAAAATTATACCCTAGTGAACAAAATTTATTACCTAGCTAGTGGGAGGTGACATTACAATCATAGTTCTTATTTAAAATAGTTTGCATATAATTTTTTTTATTTTTTTATCTTTTATATCTAAAATAAATTGTAATTTAACGTTTCCTTATCACATTTATAAAGAAATAAATTTATTACATTTTAAATGACTATATATTGTTTGGTTTATCCTGGAACATTGAGAAGGAATAAAAATGTACACATCATTTTCGTGATAATTGTTATATAGTGTGAACGTGTATAAAAGTAAAGGGTTGGAAAAAGTCTGTAAAATAATTTAGTTGTTAACTAATCTGTTTTAGTCGTTATGAAATCTTAGATAGCTAACTTTTTCACCAGGCAAAGAATTCAAGCTGTTAAAAATTGAATTCTGAATTGTTTATGGTAAGTATAATAAAGAGGTAAGAGAAAATTGTGGCAAAATGTTTAGCTTTGTTCTGGATTGATCTTGAAACCTCAAAAATTTTGATGACATCAAAATTTTAATGAGTATAATGTTAACAATATATTATTTATCAAAGTATTAATAAACCGCAAAGTTATATAACCTGAATATACAATCATTTTTAATTTTTGGTATGTTTACATAAACTATATTGTTAGTTTACATAAACTACATGCATTATTTATATCGCAGAAATAAGAGTACCTTTTGGAATTCTTTAAAAAAAAAAATAAGCTTTTTTAATGTGATAAAAATAAAATTTCAATCGTTTTTTTTTTTTTTTTCATTTTGGCATTACAGAAGTAGAGAATTTCTTTAAGCTTTAAATTTTTTAATAAATTAGGCTTATAACCACCGATATGTTTGTCATATATATTAATAACTAGTATATTATATATTATAATTATATTATATAATATAATATATAATATATATATTATATATATAAAATTATATAATATATATATATATATATTATATATAATTATATATATATATTATATAGTATGTAACATTAATATTTCGGAACGGGAGCTCGGATCATAAAAAAATTTTCACAGGTACTCTATGATACATAAATAGTTTTAGGGTGAAATGAAAAAAAAAAAATCATATCTCAAAAACTACAATAGCCTACAGCGAAAAGGGAATACATTTTTGGAATCCTGGTAAATTTTAGTAAGGAAAATGTAATTCATAAGAATACCCAAAGGGTAATTCCGCACCGATGGCATGAGTCCGGGGTCCTCGCTCCGGGAACTACGGGAGGATATTTCCCCCCTCCGGGAGGTCTTCCGGACCCCGCTCTTTGGTATTTGGGTGTCGCGGGGGTCCTCCGCCCCTCCGGGGTATGAAAAACGTCCTCCCTGTGTTCCCCGTCGGCTAGCCTACATTGCCGTGTAATACTTTACAAATAATATATATACTATATATATTTCGCCCCTAGAACCGGTAAAAAAAAAAAATAAAAAAAAAAAAAAAATTCATTTCGACCCTTGAACATCTATTTATGTATCATAGATTACTACTGTGACAAAATTTTGATTCCGAGCTCCCGTTCCGTGTGGGCCGTTAAGTAACTTTGTCCTATATATATATATAATATATATATAATATACTTATATATAATATATATATATATATATATATATATATATATATATATATATTTATATATATATATATATATATATATATAATATTATATAAGTATATATATATATATTCTAATATGAGATATTAATACATATAATATATATGTATTATATATATATATATTATATATAATTACTAATTATAATATATATATAATATATATATAATAGAATATATATATATTATATATATATATATATATATATATATTATATATTATGATTATTAATATATATATAGTATATATATATTATATAAAAAGGCGCCACGTTTCCACGGAAGCAACGCTTTCCGTGGAAATAGATATGTAAAAATTAAATTTCGATTAAACATTCATTAATTTTTACAATTAATCATGTATTTTTTATCAATATATAAATATTTCAACCACTAGATTGAAAAATGGTTACTCTTTAAATCCTTGATAGGAGAAACATCTCTTCAAACGCAAACGGGACTGTTTACATAAATAACAATTATAGTTTTAAAAAAAATTTGTTGATGTACATTTTTTTATCTCATAAATGATAAACTTCAATAGGGAAAAATTCATAACTATCAATAGTCTAAAAAATTTTAATTATATTTATTCCAAAGTTTACTCTTTAAGTTTACCATTTATTATAGAGTAAACTTTGAAAATACCTTCTATCTTTTAATGTCAGATTCCATGCAGAGCACCATAAACTCATTTCAAAAGTCCTCAAGCGTTAAGCTTTTCAATATTATTAATAATTTTGGGAATAAATATCGAATTTAGTTTAATATACCTATGATCAAAAATATGTAACAGAAACATAGTTAAAAAAAAAAAAAAATAATCGTAAAAGAAACATCCTTATGAGTGAGTTGCCACATTATATATATATATATATATATGTAATATAAAAAACTATATATATATATATATATATATATATATAAATATATATATATATTGACAACCTTATAAAGTGAAGATGCCAACATTATATATATATATAATATATACTATTTATGATGGATCGAATAACCGTAACCACAACCGGCAAAAAATGCAAGCCAAACGCACTAATTTTCATACAACTGCAACTGCAACCGCGTTTGCCACTGGTCTACCACAACCGCAAACTGCAACCGCACCAGAGGTTTCATTTTTTGGTCTCACACACCGCAGCAGCGGTGTCAGAACATATCTTTTAAAATACTCTTATGTCATCAAAAATCTACTCTCTCGTCTCTCTCTCTCTCTCTCTCTCTCTCTCTCTCTCTCTCTCTCTCTCTCTCTCTCTCTCTCCTTCTCTCTCTCTCTTTATTTATGAAAAACAAAGATTCGGTTTGTCAAATAACTCCTCAATACTTCTAAGATAAGAACTTATTAGTTCTGATTTTATACTAATTGAAAAATGTATTTATTTAACTTTAAACAAATATTACTAAAAAGTTTAAGCTTCATTCGTCTCTATAATAAACACAAATAATTCTTTTATTGTGTAGTTAAAACTCTTCACAGACCTCAGATTTTCAAAGGAACTGAAGGGAATAAATCAGCTGCTACAAACCATAAATTCGGATTAACTCGAAGGTTTGATAATTTGGAAAGAAATTTCTTGTATTCATCGCAACGTATCTAGATTCTCGTATAAAGTGAAATGTTTTTTACAACTTCTTATGTTTTGAAGGAAGTTCAATAAGAAATAACAAAACAATGTTGAGAGTTCTTCAGAATATGGAAATATATCTGTTTAACAAAAATCCTTAAAGAACTTAACAGCAGAATAAGCAACTCAACACATCCAAGCAAAAAACTCTTTTGAAACCATGAATGCTCATGTAACATCAAGTATAGTGATGATGATACAGAATAGAGTTTAATGATAGCAAAAATGACAAAAATTATCAAAAAAAAAAAGGATCGATCCCGAGATGTCTCTAATGTAGTGGAGAAGGGAAACGAACAGAACTCTAAAAGAGTTGATAGATGATGGCGTAACGATATCTGTGCATGCCATCTAGTAGTATACCAATGCGAACAACTTTTTACGCGCTGCTGGATTAATTAGGACGAGAAAAAGATGAATTCTAACAGGAGAGAAAGCAAGAAAACTTGTTATTCTTAATTTAACTTGCCGCTCTAAAATTCAAATTACAAACGCTAATAACTAAGAAGCCACCTTCTTAGTCGGATACTTCCGTTCCAACAGGGTGGAGATGGAAAAAATTGGATGGTGGGAGTGCATTGGTGCCAATGGGTCCTTGTTTTCTGCACCTGTGACCCTTGTAAACCAGAGACCTTTCACTGCACGGGTCCCACTAACGGGTCTTTACGTCCTTTCAAGGGGTAATAAAATAATAATAATAAATAATAATAATAATAATAATATAAGATAATATAATATAATAATAATAATAATAATGAATCAATATATAATCAGATAAATATCATATAACTATTACATAATAATTATTATTATTATTATTATTATTATTATTATTATTATTATTATTATTATTATTATTATTATTAATTTTTGTTATATAGTTACTTTTATTATTATTTTATTATCATTATCATTATCATTTATCATTATCATATCATTATCATTATTTATTATATTATTATTATATTATTATTATGATTATTATTATTTATTATTATGATTATTATTATTATATTATTATTTGTTATTATTAATATTATCAATAATAGTAGTAGTAAACAAAGCAATGGTTAAATTTGTTTTTAATTGCGCAACCGCAACCGCAACCGCATATGAACCGCGGTTGTAGAAAAATTTAAGAACGCCGCAAAATAACCGCAACCGCGTTGTTGAAAAATTTAGGAACCGCAAAAAACCGCAAACCACCGCTATGCAAAAATTCAGCTCGCTCCATGAATATATATAATATATATCTTAATATTATATTATATATATATATATATATATTATATATATATATACGTATTATTATAATATATATAATATTATATATATATATTTATATAGTATATATATATATACTATATATATATATATATAAAATTTTGAACCATAATGTCTACAAGCACTTCAACAGTCTCATTCTGTCATTCGTGCGAGAAGTTGAAATTTTATATCTGTAAAGTGATTTATATTTTTATACCTAAAACTGAATATAAATTGCGAAAGTGAAGACAAATGTAATTGTGTAATTGAAAACCTATTAAAAACAAAATTCAGTGTTTTATCTTACGGTGAAAAAGAAAAGATTTAGAAATGTGGTAGACCTTATTCCGGACCTTTGCATAACTCGCAAGCAAAATCAGCTTAGCATTAATATCTATTGGGAAAAAAATTCTTAAAGAAATAAAAAGCAATAGATTTATTTAATAAAAAATATAGAAGAATGGAATTAACATTTAAATAACGTTACTTATATATATATAAATATTAATCATATAGTATATATATAATATTATATATATACTATACTATATATATATCTATATATCTATATATATATATAGTATAATATTATATATATATTATATTATATATATATACTATATATATATATATAATCATGAAGGCGTGCGGTCCATGGAAGCAAGGGAAACAATGCTTCCCTAGTAAATAAAAGATAATTTCAAAATTGAAATAATTCAGTCTTAAGCAATTAAATTAATTATTACAATTAATCATTCGATTTTATAAATTACAGTATTTAT
>JABUQX010011517.1:10000-12500 GCA_015478945.1 Trachelipus rathkii | reverse complement strand
AGTCATATACATATATATATAGTATAGTATATATATATATATATAGTATATATAGTATATATATATATATATATATTTATAAGGCCGAAGATCTGAACAATCTCCCCCCGAAAATATTTAAGAGATCAAAATTTTTGATGGCTTTATCTCTTAATTTAATTGATAAGACTAATATAAATAATAATCAAAGCAAATTAAGAGAGTATATTAATAAAAATGAATAAAACATTGATTCTTGAAGATTTCTTGGGTTTAGTAGCTGTTGGAAGCACAAATGGAGAATCTGCAGCTGGGGCAATATCGAAGGTTGAAATAAATGGCGAATTTCTGGTTGGACAATAACATGATGGTGCAATAGCAGTGAAGAAAATTTTTATAGTTGTTCAAGCTTTTGTATGTTCATTGATGTTCACATTCATGTGGAGTACAACATATTAGAAACTTTATTGGACAGCGAAAATAATTGGACACTTTTTTAGGTTACCAAGACAGCTAACTATTTTAATAGAAAAAACAAAAAAGAAACTTAAAATCTTACGAATAAAATATTTGAATATAAAACTGTTCTGGAACATTTTTCTCCAACTGTACATGCGAGTGCATGTATGTGAGTGTAAAAAGTACATGGGAAACCAACAAAGTTCAAAATATATGAAAAAGGGACTAGTAGTAAGAGGGTGAAGCTGATAACAAAACTGAAATCCGGAAGTTGCAAAGGGATTTTGCAAAGCAACATTTTCAACATTCAGTTTTTCAGGCTTGACGTGACATGGATGGGGGTTTCCAAGTCCTGCGAGACCGTTTCTAAGGTCGACTAGACCGTATTTGGAGGTTTAGGATCTTGAAACCGACGGGAATCTAAGCCATGTCGGCAGGTGACTTGGAAATTTGCATCACATCGTTAGGTTTTGACACTTGATGTGTCAAAGTATAGGTTTCTAGGTTTTTTTTATACCATATTAGAGGTCTGGAAGACCGTTCTCCGAGATTTTGAACCTGAACCTATGGGTTTAACCCCCTAAAAGGGGTTTTTGGTTCCAAGAAGGGTTTACGTGATCGCTAGATTATTTTGTAATGATTCCAATCGATTTATCATGGTCTCTTACCCCTAAATAGATATTTAAATTATCTTTCTACATGCTCTGGATGGTAAATGCGTTGTAGTGATAATAATCGCAAACGTGAGGGGTCTAGGAACAAGTCTTATAAGTCACACTTTTCCTCTCATTTAAGGGAGTTCTAATTATCGTACTTCCACTAAACTTGCTGCCCAGCAGATATTGACGTCAGCTTCCTAGAACCGCGGTTTCACCCCGCTACGCCCGTCCAAGGGGGTGATGGTCCCCTATTGGAAATGACCTTAGGTAGGCGAAAAATAAATAGCCGATAGGATTCCAAGGAGGAATCGAAGTTGAAGGAGGAAAAGGTGACAGAGTTGACCCATGTGGTAGAGCCCTAAGCCGGAGCCACAGTTGGAGCTAGAAGCTAGAAGAACTAGGAAGAAATGAAGAAATACCAGGAATGTCATAGGAGAAAAAAAAACCAGAAGGAGGAATAAGGAAGAGTCGGAGACTGCGAAAAGCGTCTTGATGCGGAGCACTAAGCCGGAGCCTGCAGTTGGAGCTAGAAGCTAGAAGAACTAGGAAGAAATGAAGAAATACCAGGAATGCATAGGAGAAAAAAACAGAGGAGGAATAAGAAGAAGTCGGAGACTGAGAAAGCTCTTGATGCGGAGCAATGAGCCAGAGCCGGTGCCGGAGCCGGTGAGGGTTAGCAAACATTCTCTTAACAACACAATACGGACGTCAAAGTATATGTTTATGAACCTGTAAAACTCGAATTTGATAGTTTCAAATTCGTACGGGTCAACCGAGCACCACAGGAGGGGTCAAAAAAAAAAAATAACAAAAGCACAGAGTGTATAAGAGAAGAAGATGAAAGAGTGATGCCGAAGGCTGATTCCAGAGGAATCAGAAATGGCAAGTTCCCCAGTCCCCACACGATATGGGGTCCAAAAACCAAAATGTGGTTTCACCCTTAAAATGAAATTTTATTGGTGGATACAGGTTTTATTATTGAATGCTATATATAAAAGTCGGCACAAAGAGCTTATTAATTGTATGACCACTCTCTAACTATCTGCCATTCTGCCTAACTTAGTCTTTCTTTACCTAGCCATAAAGAAAAAAACCTTGTTTAACGTAACCAGATCTAACCTCGCTTAAAATACTATCTTAGCACATGCAGCATATTAATTACGACATTCTCTCTCTCTCTCTCTCTCTCTCTCTCTCTCTCTCTCTCTCTCTCTCTCTCTCTCTCTCTCTCTCTCTCTCTCTCTCTCTCTCTCTCTCTCTCTCTCTCTCTCTGCATTATCTTACTTGAAGCTACTAAATTTTCTTAACTTCTCGAACATTATTTTTTACCAAACACCTAAACTAACGTCATTTGATGCTGCTTAAATGACCGGTTTTCTTACTGTACTATATATATATATATA
>JABUQX010011517.1:0-2500 GCA_015478945.1 Trachelipus rathkii | reverse complement strand
AAAATTATAAAAACTTGAATGATAATTATGATAACAATAACAAATCAAATAAATGATAATAGCAACTACGATAACAATAAAAATAATAATAATAATGACAATAATTATTAATGACAATAATAGCCATGAGAATAATAAAATCAGACACAAATAAAAATAAAAATAAAAATAATAATAAAAATAAAAATAAAAATAAAAAAAAAAATAAACAAAAATAAAAATAAAAATAAAAATAAAAATAAAAATAAAATAAAAATAAAAATAAAAATAAAAATAAAAATAAAAATAATAATAATAATAATAAAAAAAAAATAATAATAATAAAAAAAAATAATAATAATAATAATAATAATAATAATAATAATAATAATAATAAAAAAAAATATAATAATAATAATAATAATAATAATAATAATAATAATAATAATAATAATAATAATAATAATAATAATAATAAAAATAAAAATAATAATAATAATAATAATAATAATAATAATAATAATAATAATAATAAAAATGAATAATAATAATAATAATAATAAACACAAATAATAATAATAATAATAATAATAATAATAATAATAATAATAATAATAATAATAATAAAAATATAATAATAATAATAATAATAACAAAAATAACAACAACCACAATGACAACAATAAAGATATTATTAACAACAATAAAACACTCAAACCTATAATAATAATAATAATAATAATAATAATAATAATAAAATAATAATAATAATAATAATAATAATAATAATAATAATAATAATAATAATAATAATAATAATAATAGATATAATAATATAATAATAATAAAATAATAATAAAATAAAAAATAATAATAATAATAGATAATAATAATAAAAGCAATTAAAACAAAATTAACAATAATAAATATCGACAAGCAAGATAGTAGTAGGGGGGGTATATTGCACGACGATGGTCAAAATGACCAACGCTGATTTTACCTTCCCTTGACCTTTTTTGGGCCCAAATTTTTACCTGACCTTGACCTTTTTGGGCCTTTACCTTTTTGGGCCTTCACCTTTTTTCGACCAACCCTTTGGTCTTCCATGGGTCATTTTTGGCCCACGGTAATTTTTCGGCCACCCTAATTTTTGGCAACCCTAATTTTTTGGCAACCCTAATTTTTTGGCAACCCTAATTTTTTTGGCAACCCTAATTTTTTGCAACCCTTCGAAGAAGGGTTGCGCCAAACGGTTGCGTTAGCAACCGTTGTACGTACCCCACCCTAATTTTTTCGACCAACCCTTTGGTCTTCCATGGGTCATTTTTGGCCCACGGTAATTTTTCGTCCTTCCTTTAGGGGCTTGAGCCGTATTTTGATGTCTAACCTTGTTTATCTCTATGTTTTTCGACAATCCCTGTTCTTCTTATGTCATTTTTGGCTCTCTATCGCCTATATTTTCCGACCAACCTTTTCTCTCTATATCTAATTTGGCCCACTGTAAATTGTTGTCCGTTCCTTTAGGCTGAGCCTGTTTTTTATGTCTTAACCTTGTTTGACCATGGTATTATTTCGACAACCCTTTGGGTCTTCCATGTGTCAATTTTTGCCCACCCTAATTTTTGGCCATCCTTAAATTTCGCAGCCCTAATTTCACCAATCCTTTGCGTCTTCCAGGTGCAATGTGTTGAGAACCCAACATTTTTCGCGTCAACCCCTTTGTATCACGGTACATTTTTGTGCCTCAGCTTTGAATGCCTCAATTTTGATGCCCCAACTTTGATGCCTCACTTTAATGCCCCAGCTTTGATGCCTCACCTTTGTAATGGTTCATCTTTGATGACGTCAGCTTTGTCGGTCAGTCTTGAGACTCAGATTGATTGATGGTTCATCTTGATGGCCCCAATCACCGTAAGAGTATCTAGGGATGCTTTCATTAATGTTTCTATGAGTATTCTATGAGTGCAGGGGTGAAGTGCCAGGGAGTCCAAGTGAGTGCCATAGAGTGCCAATGGAGTAGCAAGTGAAGTGCTAAGGAGTGCCAAGTGAGTCCACATAGTGCCAAGTGAGGCCACATTTTTGAGTGCCAAACTGAGTGCCACTTTTTCGAAGCCTTTTCTAGCCTCCCCTGAGACTAGAATAGCCCTAATATGGTGTCTACCCTAGGTAATAAGGTAGAGGAATCGAATGGTGTATATTGCAAGTTGCTAGGAGCTTCCTACTATGAGTTAGTATTTTCTAACACTTATAACGATGACAAAAATATATCTAAAGAGTTACACAGTTGAGACAGTGACCGTAAACGTTTCCGAGTCCGAGTCCGAGTCCGCGTTCCGCAGGTGAACCCCACCGCGAAACCGCCGCGTGCGCCCGCAGGCGCAATATTCCCCGCCCGCCGCGTGCGCCCGCAGGCGCAATATTTCCGCGTAAACGCCGCCGCGTGCGCTTATGAAATAAAACACAAAAGAATTTCTTTCAAAATTAAAAGAACTGAATTTTATAATTTAGGATATATATATAT
>JABUQX010011516.1:0-17939 GCA_015478945.1 Trachelipus rathkii | reverse complement strand
ATCGATACAAAATACACTCTTTAATCACCAGAACACCACCACCAACACTGGCACCACGCATTCACCAGCCCTACAGACTCGGACACGGCGTCTACTAAACCATCCATTGCCATATCCTTCCAGCCAAACAAAAACTCCAAACTACCATCTGAGTAGACACACTTGACACTCCATACTACCTTCAATTAATATCTATTCATCCCCCAAGATAGCCGCCAATCTTCCCATGTGTAAATTGCATGCAGTTTTCATCACAATAGCCCAAAAATGCCATCATCGACAGAAACCTTTAACCCCAGATTTTACAACATTGTTTGTTGATTCTATTATATATACGAATTGCGTGTCTAATTTGAGATTAAAAGTGCCAAATTCAATTGATAAACAAAGATAATAAGATAGCAAAAACAATTACCGCGTTTGTATGACAGGTTTTTTTTTGCGTTTATTGTACCAAACTGAGATCGGCGAGGACCAGAAACTTGTATGTTAGATCGTCACTAACTTATGCAATTTCTGACAGCACACTCAGCCTAGAGAAGAGACATTTGTTATCCCTTATCGATTCTGTATCATCAATATTCTACAAATTTTATTAATTACAATCCAAACCCAAGTACTCTTTCTCCAACTTAAAATAATCTCCACCGGTAACTATAATCTTAGTAAAAACTTCTTAATAACAAACCATACATTTCAGTCTCCCCATCCGTTCTGAACAAACTATAGGTACGAACTTAACGTTTGGTGTCTACATTTCATGCAATTATGTTTTACAATACTTCCTACTGTAGGTAAAATCAAGTCAAATTTTTTAAACTTGAGAATATAATTGCCATTAGCCTAGTAATCCTGGTCAGCCCGTACCAACATTGGCTTAGAGCCAGCAAAAAAATACCTCATAAAATAACCTCCTCAATAAATTACTTTTTTCTATGAACCACTTTGTGACAAAAAAAATTTTCAAAAAAATGAATCTTCCTACAATATTTCTACCTCAAAAGAAAAACATTTCCAATATCAGTACAACTTTTTATAACCATCAGTAGAGCCGACCATCAAACGTTTTACAATAGACCTTTTTACCCAATTAACTATATAAATCATATATATAAAGTACTTCAACAACATACAACTAATCAACTCCATAACAAACAACTATAAACATTACCTACTAAAGAAGAAAACCATATAATAATTATAATTATATAATAAATACTATAGACCCATATAGACATACTCACTACTTACAGAAACCTTTTCTAACTTTTCTGATATATTACTTAATATTCTATATATACTCAAAAACTATCAAAATCATACTGATATATATATATTATTATTAGCTTTAGGTTAACGCACATTACCCCCAACACCATGTGCGCACCTACGTTACTAATAGAGCTCCATAGATAAATACGTTTAGGGTTTTAACGCGCGCATCAGTTACATAACAACCACTTCCTTGCGTCTATCGAACCACCGGACCCAAATATCTTAATGATTAGCTAAACAGTTAGGTAGAGATAGAGTATTAGGCCTTTTCCTTGAGAGTTCAATACACGGTCTATGATAATACGCGAGGTCTGACAATCCAGTTCTAAGAACAGAACATTTTCTTATCGGTATTTACCACAACAAAGACCCTCCCAAAATTTCAAGCCCGGTTTATTGGCGATAAGGGTTTGTTTAACTTAAACTAGATTCAGATAGGAATTTAGAATGGACTAGAAAACCAGGACCGCTTTAGTAGTATCTCACTCTATAACATATCATGGAATATATTACAAACTGATTAACCCTCCAGAGATCCAAATTAGACTAAAAATGCATAACAATATAATATACAAAACTCAACATATCAAAGAATCCAAGTACAAGAAAGTATAAAGCCCTACTCCAACCCCTTGACTGTAACATCTGACCCAGGCCCAAGAAAACCACAGGCCTAAAGTGTAAGAAAGATACCGCAGAATGCATCCAAACCTAGTGACTTATACCACTATTACTACAAGCACAGATTCAAATCTCAAGCCGAAACTCTACATGACAAATAATATCTAGTTCTAAAACTTTACCACTAGGTATTTATAATTGATCACAGGTGAGTCTCGTGATAGATATTACATTACGGGTGAGTGATGGATTGTAGGTATGGACACATCTCCACTTTTATCTACTATATCATCATATAATTAGTCATATTACATAACTTACTATAAATATTCACATGAGATACCATATCATTTAGTCATATTATATATATTAGGGACTTGTTACCTGGGACCACAAGGTATCGTTCCTCCGGACACATCTTCTCGGCCGGAACCTGCTCCGGATTTTTTGAAGTTATCCGGTCACTCCGTCTGCCGGAACTAGATTAACGTCGCGGCCCCGCTGGACACTCAACCTGGACCAAGCTGTTTCTACTTTTGCGAGATGTCAGCTTAAATGGAAATTCCAGTTAATTGAGTTTTGTCCATTAACCAGCTCTATGATTATGCATAAAAAAATAAAAAATTTGAAAATTATATACAGTGTGATCGTTGAACGCGGGGGTTAGGTTCTTGACCCCCCGCGTTAAATCTGATTGGTTATTATTAAACTTTCAAGAAAATTACGGTTGAAGAAATCATTAATTTTTAAAATTTTTAACCTTTGTATAAGGTTGAAGAAAATAAGCCCAGCCAGCTAGTATTGATGTGATTCCCAATAAATACTTATTGAATAAATTTGCTTGATTACAATTATTTACCAGATCATCGTAGACGTATATAAGGCATGATTTTAGGTTGACTATAGGTTAATTAGGAGTATAATTACATTACTGGCCCGTTGACATCACTCTATGCCATTTAATTTGAACTGCCCAATAGATTCACATTTAGAGATGTGTAAATGAAAAATTATTCACACATGTCACCGGAATCAAAATAACAGCATTTAGAGTAACAAATGTTTTACATATACTTCGTAAAATTTAATGAATTTAGTAGGTGTAATATTAAATAATTTTACAAGTTTAAGCCCTATTGAGCACAAAATAGTTTCTTTCAAATTGTAAATGAAGTTGACAGGTGTAAAGAAGCATGAAGGCAGTGCCCAGAATCTGTATGTGTATTCGGCTTCTTTGGTTGAGAAATGTCATCGTTATCGGTAAATTGAGCGCTTTTGGCCTTTTTAGCTCAACCAAATATTTCTTTTTTTTTGCTTTTCATTTCATTATTCTTAACTATTATGTATTTACTTTTTATTTATTTTTATGCATTTTAATTTACTTTTATTCTTTTTAACATATGTATTACAGGATTTTCTAATTATTTTGTAATTTTTGTAATCTTAATTTCTTTTTATTATCTTTTAGCCAACCGCCGCGGTATAGCAAGATCGCGTTTCTACTAAGACAGCGGTCTTACTACGAGGGGACGGACTGGGTAGTGAACAACATATCATTGATTTAAAACATGACCCTTCGACTCGTATACTTCCGAAAACTTTAAATATGAAACGAATATTCTCACACTCAAACGGTGTAGCTTTAAGTACGCCTCAGAAGATGGTTGGGGCTATTTGGATTTATTTTTTAGATTTTTTTATTTTTATATTCTTTTAGTAAATCAAATTGCTTTTTTAATTATTATATTATTAAAATTAGTTTTAATAATCCTAACTATGTCCAATTCATTTAAGTTTGGCTAAATATAATTATTTTAGCTTAATATTGAAGGAATTTAAATTAATATAAAGTATAATATATAGAAGTATCATATATATATATATATATACTATATATAGTAGTATATATATATATATAGTATATATATACTATATAACTATAGTTTGTTCTAAAGTATACGTGTATATATAGTTATTATATTATATATACTATATAATATATATTAGTTATACTATTATTATATCATAATATATTATATATAACTAGTTGAGCTAGTAGGAATTGAAATTAGAGTATTTTGCTCGACAAAATTTTGCTAAACTATAAACCAATTTATTTTCAAATTCTTTGATAGGGGTCATTTCGTTATATATACTAGTTATTATATTATATATATATTCCATATATTATCATATATATATATTATCTATTATACTATACTATATATGATTATATTATTATATATATATATTATATATAATATTATATATCACTATTATATATACTCTATAGTTTTTTCTCCAAATCTCAATATCTGCGTACTCTAATTTTATTTATTTTCTTCTATTATAATAACTGCAGCCGTTGAAACAACATGGATGAATTTACTTATTATGTAGGATTGAAAATATACTTATGCATTAATCTATGTCGTAATAGCTAGTGATTAATATTTAATTTAGATAATAAAAACTGTTTCTAAAAAGAAAATAAAATATAAATAAAAGTCAATTAGAGTCCATAGTGACTCTAAAGAAATATATGGGGTACGTAAACAAAATGAGTAGAAATAAATATTATAGCTCTATGTTGATGCACAATCTTGAGCTGTTTTTAATTTTAGAGTTTAACACATGGGATAAAGTAGAAATTTGTACTCCCGGCAGTAATTTATTATATTATAATAATTATTATTGATTTATTAATTATATTTATTTATTATTATTATATATATTCATTATTATTATTATTATCCTATTGTACCCATTATATGTATTATTATTCAATATTATCTTTTATATATTATCTTATATATTATTACTTAATTTATTATTAAAAGAAATAACTTTAAAGTAGAAACTACACAAAAAACAAAATATTAAAACTAAACATTTTAACCCAAAAAATTTAAATAAAATTTTTAAAACCCAAGATTCCAAATTCTTCTTACTTAAAATGAATTATTGAATTTTGAAATGTTATGGTGTAGGGAAAAATAAGTTGCTGTCCATGTTGTGGAGTTAAACGTCTTCCCACAAACTTCAATCATTGTCACTCAGCTTTCTTAAAAGGAAAGGCTTTTTAAAACTTTGATCCGAAAGACCCCGTAGATAACTTTTTATATAAGTTGCGGTTTCCTCAGACAGCCGGACTGCAGCCCGCGCGGGGCACCACAGTGCGCACATGCACTCGTTTCCAGAGCGCCGTTTCGCGCTACTTTCTACGTCCCACGGTAAACTGCACAGTTCAGGCGCCCTGTTGTTAAATCCTCGATCTTCCCGGAAATTCATGATACGTGCGGGCGCGCGGCGAAGAAACCTGTTTTTACAACAAATCTTTTTACAAAACATGTGTCGGAAATGGCACCTTGCCCAAAATCCTCTTTATAATATTTCAGTCTAAACTTTTAATATTAAGGTATAATAGATATTAATCGTATCATTTTTCATAAAAGTAGAATACATAGTAGTATAAGAGTCGACCGGGTAGTCAGGATTCATCTAAGGGTTGGCAAAGGTGCTTGACGTATTATTATATATATTATATTATATATATGTATATGAATATTTAATATATATACTATATATATATAATATATATAATATACTAATAATATATATATTAATATATTAATATATATATATAACGTATATATATATATATAATATATATATATATATATATATAATACCGTTATATAGTATATTATATGATATATAATAATATATTATATAATATAACTATATATATTAGTATAGTATTATATATATATATAGTATATTATACGGTATAACTATATATTATATATATAATCAATATATATATTTTATAATATTATATATACGTTTATGTCATATTAATAATTACTAGCTTCATTATACTTACTTCGATTGTCATCGTATCTTTTTTCAGTTTGTTCCAACTTACATGAAGATCCTCCTTTAAAACACGCTCAACCCACATCGTCTTCGGCCAAAATTAAAGCGTTAATTTTTTATTCGCCCAAGATTCTATGCTGTGGGGAACCAGAGTGTCCCCCCTTCCCCCCGCCCGCTCACCTGTCTATTAACGACCTATGAAAAGGTATTGTGTAACAATTGCCATGCTGCTTATATCCATCGACGGGCGTCCGCCGGCTCATCCGGTATTCTAGGTACTCACAATTTCCTGTTCTCCTGATGCCTTAATGTGTAACATTTTTTTCCAAATCGTAGAGCACGTTCGGAGGTTCGATTTTGCACTACGGTGACTGCCACTCGGAGCTTTCTTGGAAGACGCAGCTATAGATATGTCCGTTGATTACTAATAAATTTATTGCATCCTACTTATCCAAGATTTTCGGCTTGCAGGAATTACGACTTCAGTACTGGATTATGAGCAGATAAACACATACTTCTAGAGAGGCTCCTCCACTTGTTAATCAGTACAACGTATTATAAGTAGAAAATAGTCTGACTGCCAGAAGCGCGAGAGCAGCCCTGTGTGCAAATCCGACTCGGAACTCTTCGAATTGAAAACATACTTAACCAATAGAGAACAGAAATTTTGTAGTATCCGAGAAAGGGAGCGAGCGCGCCCTTCGATTCAAGCTGGCAATTGTAAGCCTATAAACGCTTTTATACCTGTTATGTATTTTATTTTTATGAAATGACACTAGTATATTATTAATTCCAAATATTTTAGAGTAAATATGTAAATAGTTTGAAAATATATTGAATTGCCAGCCATTTTCGACATATTATCTGGAAAAACTAATGTCCTAAAAAATTTGTTTGTAAACAAATATTTCTGAGCTTCCAGCACATTAATCAATTCTCGAATGTTCGTGGATTTAACAACGGCGCAGGCGCCTGACTGTGACTTTTACTTGACGTAGAAGTGCGCAAACGGGCTCTGGAAAACGATGCATTTGCCCTCTGTGTGCCCGCCCGGGCTGCAGTCGGTAGCTTTCTGGGTAATACGCATGCTGTATGTAAGGTGTAGCTGTAAGTCGTGAAAATAGTTCCGGTTCCGGCCGGAATCTTTCAGGACCGATACTTTTTCAAGGTTCCGACAAGTTGCCGTTCCGGCTTAGCGGAAACCAAAATATATTCTGGTTCCGGGTACATCCACTAATTAGTATATATATATATATATATTAATTATATATAATATATATTATATTATACTTATATTATTACTATATTATTTATAATATTAATTATATATTAATTTAATATTTAATATAATATTATAATATAATTATATTATATATATTATTAAAACTACATATGAATGTAAAAAGGAAATTTTGAATAAAAGTATGCAAATTTCAAAAAAATAAAAAAAAAAATAAGTTAAAAAAAAAATCTAATGAATGAACATGATTGGTAATGAATGTCGTACAATACAGAGCTAATTTTCTCGATTTATACACGTAGGTATTTTCACAACATGTTTTCATTTATAAATTAAAACTACGCCAGAATACAGACCACGAAATACGTATGATATTATAATATATATAATAATAACTATATATATATATATAATATAGTATATATATTATATACTAATATTAATTTATTATAATATTAATATATATTAATATATATATAATTATATATATATTATAATTATATATATATATATATATATATATATATATAATATTATATATATATATATATATAGTATTAATATAATATAATATATATATTATATATATATTATAATATATATATAATATACCTATATATATATATAGATATGATATAATATAATATATATATATATATTAAATATAGTTATATAAGTATATATCAGTGCGTAGGTTTAGGGATTAGGCTGATAGGTAGGAAGTAAACCCTGTACTTGGACGTTTTAATAGCAAAATGTAATAAATTAAGAAAAAAACAAATAATTCAAATGTAAAAGGAAAAAAAAGTCATGGAAAAATTAATCTTATATACTTTAAAATAAATCATTAAAACAAAAAAATGAAGCTTAGTTTATGAGCTTTATGCACTGCCCTATCCCACTGTCTTAACTTAGGGCGCTACTTGAAGTCGGTCGGTAGCTGAAATAAAATATATCCTATACTGCAATTGATATTAAGCAGGCGAGCTCGCTGCCGTTTTTAATAATTCGACGATTCTCTTCGGCGCACCAAAATTAGTTTTTTTTTACAATTTTTCCCTCGAAATGGGTTTCTATATTGCAATTTTAATGAATTCTTTATATATAATATATATAGTTATATATATACTTTTATATATATAAATATAATATATTATAATATATTATATATATATATATATATATTAATATATATATATATAATATTATAATATATATATATTAATTATAATTAATATATACTTATATATATATTATATATACCCCAAAAATAGGAAAAAATGATTTAAATTAACCTCTTACCGATGTCAACATTAATGTTTACAATGATCAAAACTTATATAACATCACTACTTATGGCAACATCTGATAAAAAATAAAATAATATTTCGCATAATAATCAATTATATTAATAATATTTTGATTTTTACTTTTCAATAATGCTTATATAAAAAAGTTTAGTTCCCGTACGCATATTTTCTCATAAAAGACATTGAAAGACAAATATTGGGAAATTAAAATGTGAGGATTGATCGCTCAAAGTTAGGGGAAGGAGGCAGATTCAAGGGTTCAAGGCGCTCGTACTCTCTCCCATTTCCCCCCAATTTATGACCCTTTAAAGGCAGGCATATTTATAATATGTATATCATTATATAATATAGTATATATATATATAGATATATAATATTAATATATATAGCTATATATAGTATACTATATATATATTAATATATCATAATATATATTATATATAATATTATATACTTAATATATTATAGTATTATTAATAATATATATATTATATGTGTGTGTATAATAATATATATTAATATTATTATATATATGATATATTATATATTATATATATTATATTATATAGTATATATCTTATTAATTATTATATATTATAATATATATATATATTATATATATATTATATAATATAATTAATATATAATATATTAATATTATATATATATATCCCGATACTTTCACCCGAAATTGTTTATATATTTACTTAAAATTTTGATTTCCGCGCCTCCTTCTGATTTCGTTGAGATTTTTTTTTTTAAGAAAAATGATAAATAATAATGTAAATTCTCTAATTATTCTTTTTAACAATAATGTGTATTCAACTATCTTTAAGTTTGGAAAAATTAAAGTGAAATACATAATTATAGTCAAAATGCAACTCCTATAACTTAACACTTGCTTTTCCTACCTGCTTGGCTACTACTTACTTATCTAAATTACTTACTTATTAACTTAACCTAACTAATCTTACGTAAAATTTATTTATAAATTTATTACAACTATTTTCTTTCGCAGTAAATGTATATTTTGTTTTTCCACTCTCCATTTGAAAAATAATTTTTATTTCTTCACTTATTTCCCACAAAAATCTTGTTTAACAAGTATAGATCCTTACTGTATATGTCATTTATTAATACTATATATATATATAATATATATATTATACATATATATAATTTATATATATATATATATATATTATATATATATATAGATATTACATTAATATTATATATATAGTACTACCTATTATAATATGTAATTGTTTTGAAATATCTAATTGTAAAATAGAAAATAATATTACCAATTATTGGAAGACTAATTAGAAATTATAAACCTTATTATAAATATAGTATATATTATATATATGACTATATATATATAAATATATACTATATAATAATATATTAATATATATTATAGATATAATATAATATATATACAATATATATATATAATATATATATATATTATATTATACTATTATATATATATATAAGTATTATTAATTATAATATTAATTATTAATAGATAACATATTAGTAATGGGATCCGATTTAATCGGAATCACTCAGGCATCGTGAAATCCGAGAATCGTAATCTGAGTTGTTCTAGAGAATCTGAAATCGGCAAAAAATATACTATTGTACTCGATTTTTATCATGACGATTTCTTTGGTATTACAATCTTAGAAAAATAATTTTTATTCCAATACTTTTAATGATGATTTAAAAAGACAATATTTCGAAGTCTGCCTGTATATGATTTTTTAATTTCAAGTTCTTACTTAATGATATCTATTTATTATATAATAGAAAACTGGATTATGACGTCGCGCATCTTTATACGTAGACCTAAGATATCATGTGTATAGGATTTATCTCATATCTAGTCGATAATGCGTGAGCAGACATTTTGGCAATCGTTTCCGCTATAGTCATGTTATGGGTAATTATAGTTTGTAATTATATCCACCCGGGAACTCCTAAGTATATATGCAAGTCAGTGAAATATTTGCCCTATGTAGGTTCTATTGTAATTTAAAGTAGAGCTATTGAATGATAAATGCTATATATTTCATTTTCACACTATTCCACGTATATTCTCTACCTAGAGCTAGTCTATAATAAAATGTAATTGTGCTTCAAATATGTTGTATTATTGGCTAAGATATATCACTAATATTCCTGCTAATAAAATTTCAATTGTTTATTATGTTAAAGCAGATTACGACACCTTAATATGGCATAGCATGAAGATTACAACAAGACAGTAGACTTCCAGAAATTACCTCTATATGCTTTTTACACTCTTTGACATCTTGTTCATCAACTGATTGCACATATATTGAACTAAAGAGACGTGTCGATAAAAAAATAATACCCTTATGCAATACTCTAAATTCGTAGTGTTCACAGGTTTTAAATCACCGCCCCATAAGCTTTATAATTTCCAAGTATTGATAAAGAATTCAAACTTAGATTTTAATATACTAACATGCACATAATATATCAAGATAATGTACAAACCCAGATTGTTAAAATATATCACACACATGTATCATAATGCTCCAAATATGAACCATAAAGTACGGCTCTCAACATATTATCCAGTGATCATCAAATAAGCCCTGCAATGCTATGAAAACATAACAGATATATAAAGGTCTAAATGAAAAATGGCTCAAACAAAATATATACTGAATATAAAAATATTGAATGCATGTATAACAAAAGTCATTGAGCCACATAGGATATCAATGGCATCGCAATAATCCCCTAAAATACTGGGAATAGTAGTAATATGTTGGCCCTAGTTCATGAATAAAGACTAAAGTCAGGAAAATCAAGACTATGGCAGGGGACTGTGGATATACATGATCCAGCAATGTATCAAAAATCAATATATCTAATTAGTTGAGACACGGTTAGCATCTTCCCTAGTCATTAGTTTGACAATTTGAATCTGTTCAGTTTGTGAAAGCAAATAAAAATGAAAAATGATAGGACAAAATAAATTTCCTGATGAATTTTGCAAGTTACTTATTAAAACTTTGTTGTGTAGTTTCATTTGCATGATTTGCAATATGTAGCTACTGTAATTGTTTTAGTACGTTTAAGAATTTGTAGGACAATATGATAGCTGATAGGTGGGATAATATGAGTATGAAGTGTAGTTACAGTAAGTAGCTTGTGCTTCAGAAACTATGAAATGCCAGGTGAAACCATGAAGTATATTCTCCTGGCATTGCGAGGTGCTGAGAACCTAGTAAGATCGAAATAACCTAGGAAATCCTCCCCAGCAGCAAAAACTGATATTAGGGCCGGCAAGACCTCTGGATCCAATTCCAACTAATCCCATGAAAGATCATTAGCGTGCAAACTTACCGGTACAGTTTGAGATAGCAGGATTAGTGCCAGAGTACCTAAATCTATATACTGGAGGCATTCACTTCCCTAGCAATACTGGACAGTGCAGAAGAGGAACCCAACTCCACAGGAGAGCGAAGCTACTCCCTTGCTATCAAGTAAGAGCCACACTGGAAGAAAGTGTTCCACACTCTCAAGAGCACTGTTGCAAGATGGACAGAGGGGTGTGTGTTGGAAAGACCCAAATCGATGCTTTGAGGCAGATGTCCATTCTCAGTCTCGTTGTATGGCAGTCTCCAAGCGACGAGCAAAGGGGAATGAAACAGAATTCACTCTCCATAATAGTTATGTACCAGGGGATGGGTGCCAAGGGAAAGTATTGAGCCTCCTGCTTCCAAAAAGATTCACTCGCTCAATGACAGGATACATTGAAGCAACATTATGGGCTGAAAATCAGCAGAAGGGAAGGGCCTGTCAATACATGCTTCAAGTGTTTCAAAGGAAGATTTGGATGGGGAATGAATATTCAGTCAGGTCAAAATAAATAACTAATAAAATTGTAACCTTTGTTTATAAATGGTCTAAGATTACTAACAAATCAAATGTTATAAGAATATTCATTCTTGAAGATACGAGAAAATAGAGTTACTGCTAAGTAGGAAGATTCGGATAAGATATGGATAATCTTTTCAGAATGTATGGACGTAAAGTAGGAAAATGTACACGGCGAATAGGGTTCAGATGGGGACAATCAATGAAGATGAATAGACTAGATGGGGTGGAACACCAACAGCAAAAATGTTGCAAACCGGATGATGCTTGACATATAGTGACTGTGAGTGAAATTAGAGTGGCCAATACAGAGGCGGGCAAGTATCTCGTGTAAGCGTTTTTGTCTGTGGGAGGAAGACAACTCACCAATATTTGCTATATATTTCTCAAGTTTCGCCTCCGCTGATCACTCGTCCAGCAGCCTTGCCAGCAAGATCGAAAGCCTTGTCGGAGAGCAGAATGGTAATTGGTTAATGGGAGGCGAGCTTGTCGAATGGCATCCGGGAGATACCTGAAACAACTCCGAAAGAGGAGGTGGCCATTTTGGCTCTCTATCAGCGATTTCATTGCCAGTTACCCTACATAAGAGGGGGGTCAAATAAAATATTGTTTTTACGGAATGGGCAGACGAGAAATTTGTTTGTAAGGCGGATACCCATGTGGTTTTTAAGAAAATGGGTTTAAGCGCTTGGTAGTGGTGAGCGAATCTGAATAAATGAATTAAGAGTGGTCTTAGTTAAGGAATAGAATTAGAGAAGGGCAATCATTATAGCTTAATTCTGCCGTAAAAATTGAGCATGAGGGGGGAGGGTATGAGAGTTTGCGGGTCAGGAGAAGAGATGCGAACTGTCCTGTTTTAGAGCGTCAGTAACTCTAGGAGTAAATTAAATATGAACTGCGGAGTGGAGAACAGGAATGATAGCTTTTCAGGCAGGGAGCAGATGGTAGATTTGGAAGAAGTCAGAGGGGAGCCAATGGTGGGCGGGAATAGAAGGTATGTACCTTAGTCGTTAAGAGAAAGCATACCTTTTGCAGGGATGTTAAGGAAATTTAGGATGTTATGACCGTGTTTGCAAATGGAAGTAATTGGGATTTCTGAGGTATCTCTGCAGAATCGGTGTCAGAGGCAGACGGTATTGGGGTTTTGAAAGAGTAGCTTTGTACACATATGTGAGGATTTGAAGAGAGAGTGGAATCACATTGGTTTCAAGCTCACCCGGGTGGAACGATCGGAAGGCTCCAGGGGAGGGATGCCTCATTTTGGATGGGATTAATGTTTGTAGTAGTGTTGTGGAGGTCTAACGGTATACTGCACAGCCATAGTCAGTTTCGATCGGATTAAGGAGATTAGAGGAAAAAGGGATTGACGATTCAACTTCAAGACTTCAAATTTTGAGAAGAGATGACGGTAACGGTAAGCGCGCGATGAAAGTTTATTTTCATTCAGGGTGTTTAATATCCCCATGCATATGTTAAGTGGTCATCAAGAATAGTCTAGAATTTTGATCCTGTGAAGTAAAGATGGGCGACCGTAATAAGGTTAAGGGTTTGCTGGAAGAAGGTGGATTTTTCGATTTCTTTTTTTTTAAAAAGACTGCTGAGGTTTTGGTGGAGAAACTAAGAAGATGGGTACCCATTGTGAAATTTTTCAATAGTAGTTGAAGTTTGCCGTCGATGAAAAGCAGCTGGCACCGGCTATAATATAAGCAAGTATCGACATAGAGTAAAAATTGACAGTGCTGGGATAGAAGTAAGATATCATTAAATAGAGGCTAATGAATGTAGTCCTTAGAACATACGCTGCGGAACACCTTCATCCAGAGTAAGTGGGGTAACATTATAGAAGAGCACCGAAATGATAGGATATGTTTGACGAAGGTATTTGATGAAAAGGGGAGGTTGTCCCCGGGAAACGAGCGCATGGAGTTTAGGAGAATCGTTTTTCACGTTGTGTTGTAAGCTTTTTTCCCAATGTAAAAAAGACCCCAAGAACATCAACAGTTGAAGAAGGCTTCTGGATGTAATGGGGTATAGTTTTACCCCAAGGGGTCGCAATCGAACATTTTTGGGAAACAAAACTGGAAGTTTGAGAAAGTTGGAGGCTCTTCAGATCCAGAACCAGAAACCATTTTTCTCCATTAATCTTTAACAGGAATTGCACAGGTAGCGAATTGGTCTTTGTTGGTTCCTAACTTCGGGATCTTTGCCAGGTTTGGGGATAGGAATATGACAAAAGCTGTAGTCAAAGATGGAAAAGAAGATTCGATATAGATTCTGTTATATAGATCAGCCAAATGCTGATGCCGAGGGATGGATATGCGAGATGATGTAGAGATATGTCTGGCAAGAGCACGTTTTGCTATTTCGCGATGCAGTTTTGATATCCTGAGGTGTAAGGTAAAGATGGTTGTAGGGTTATTGATCCTTTCTTTCGCTGTTGAAAAGTTGGCAGTGTGTGTAGTTCACATTTTTTTGAACGGTTCAGTGTAGTGGAAGACTCGAGGTGGTAGCAGTATAACTAACCGCATCCGCTCAGAGCAGGGGGAGATGATGGTCAGTTATATAAGCCCATGAAGGACTGGTGGGTGAGTTTTGTTGGAGCGGACGAGATATTTTTGCGGTAACTTTCAAATAAGGAGGGGAGTGTGGAGTTTAACAGTCGTTATGTAAGCTTCGAAAAAATTGTTTTTCGCGTTGGCGATTAATTTGGGCAGAGATCTGCGCCTACGGCCTGCTTTTAAATAATCATGTTTTGAGGTGGTGCGGGTCCTTAATCTTTTTGTAGAGTTTCTTCTTCTCTTCGGTTTGCTTGTGTGCACTCTTGGGACTAAAGGAGTTGCCGACGCTGCTGGAAGATGCGGAATGCAAGCTTCGCGTGCCCTGAGATGATGCTTGCTGGAAAAGCGAAAGGCATCATCAATGTCGGAAATCGGTTATTGAAGGAGAAAGAAGGATACTGTGGTGATAAAAGGAGCCGACTCGCTGTCATAAGAGCTGGAGTTTGGGTTTTTGGATTGGCTTGGACAGCCCTTATTTAAGTGCTATTGGGTAAGATGACTGTCGAATTAATATCAAGGGGACCAGGTAAACGATCATAAGGAATGGGACAAAAGGAAATATATCAAGAAGAAGTGTGTGTATCTAAACGTTCATGTGTGGGAGTCTGTGTTAAGGCATCCCCAGGGAAAAGGGGGTTTAGGAATCTCAGGAATTTTGGACTCCAGACGAGTGGCAGAGTGCCCCATAGGGGTGGTGGGGTTGAAATCTCCTAAGTATACGCGGGTAGAGCTGTGAAAATGACTTCGGCTGCGTCTGCGATGAAATTTGGTTTGGGAGAGACTGGGGATAGGGGAAGATTTGTTGAATTGAGTATTTCTGCGCCTCCCTATTGTGTCACATCTTTCTAGCAGAGGTTAACGGCAATTTTATATTCGGACGGTTTTGAAAAAAATTCCAATGGCATAGTGAAGTTCCTGCAAACATATCACTTTGGTGATATGTTTATTAGTTGAATCAAGTTCTTCGAAATTAGAGTGGTAGCACGACAATTCCATTGAGAAGTGGCCATGCTGAGTTGTTATAATATTATGATATCTTTTAGAGACATTTGTCTCTAATGTGACTAGGGTAGTGTTGGAGGTAGGGTTCGGATGGAGAGGAAAGTTGAATTGTAATTCGACGAGGAGGGGCAACATTCCTGGAGGTAAAGAAGTCATACAACAGAGATTTTTAGGTTGTATGATCTCTTTTAGGGTTTTCAGATGTATTTGGTGAGGGGCTTCACGATGAATGCGAAGTTGAGTGAGTTAAGCAAGTCCAATTGTATGTGGGTTTGGTTTGTTGATAGAAGAGCAACCATAATGCTCATGTGTTATTTAATGAGAGGGTATAGTATTGCTAGAAAGAGATTCGATGTGGGAGGGAAATAGGAGTTGTTTAAATGGAATGGGAAAGGGAAGGTGTAGCCAGGAAGAGTATTGTCTTTTTGAGAATGTGTTGGGATTGCGGATATTGGTTTGCAATATAGGATTCGATGGATTCTCTGGGTCTCTTTTGGAGATCTTGTCAGTAATTCATCATGCGAGTAGTTTTGGGAGATATGGACGTTTTGATTGGAGTGGGGACCTTGGGTCTTTTTATGCCTCAACAGACGAAGTTAGAGGTTTGCGACGTTATACGTTGAACATTTTGCATTCACTTTCTCGGAGTGAGCGAAGCATAGAAAGAGAATGGACATACATCAAGCTCATTTGGGAGCTGCTATACATTTCATCCGCTAGGCATATAATCTTTTAGGGAGTGCTGATTCAGAAAATTTGGCGAGAAGAGTTATAGGAAGATTAAGAAGAGCTAGAATTATTTTTCAAACTATTAGAAGGTTGATTGTGGGTTATTCAACGCTGTGATTGTTTGAGTACAATCTGTTGAAGCACATTGCTTTTGTCTCTGGAAAGGGATCCCGAAGGGATCCTTTCTGAGTTGTTTTTTAAACTGTGTTTTTGTATAATTTGGTGCTTATATTTTACTATATTCTTTAGT
This sequence comes from Trachelipus rathkii, assembly GCA_015478945.1. Lineage (NCBI taxonomy): Eukaryota > Metazoa > Arthropoda > Malacostraca > Isopoda > Trachelipodidae > Trachelipus > Trachelipus rathkii. Next base: position 1,151 of record JABUQX010011516.1, on the reverse strand, counting down.
TGGCGATATTCTTTTCGTTATGGTATATAAATCGGTTTCAGGGATTTGAGTAATAGTGGGGGCGAATTAAGGGACAAAGAAACAGTCTTCTCTTGCATAAGTTTGGTGAAGCTATTTGGTAAGTATGATGGGATAGTGTGTCTTGGCAGGAATGTTTTCAAATTTTACTGGATGAACGCTAGTTTTTTATTGCTGGTTTTTTGAGAGTAGTACTCTGGGTAAGGGTTGTTGATGTCTTTTTGGACGAGAGATGATCAAGGGCTGTTTTTGTACTTTTGAGGAGTTGGCGTGTGGGCATACAGAACAGAAGGTTGCGTAACTGCTGAGTTTACTGGATTTAGGAGAGGATTCTGGAAGGATGGGGTTATGTTGCGGTTTAACACCGAGGCGTGGTGGCAGTGTAGATGTTGGCGAAGATTGACTTTGTTTGTCTGATATTATTTTCCCGTGAGCTGGCGTATAGCATTCTCCTGCTCAATTTTGCATGGTACATAATTCAAAATATTATAAAAAAGGTAAGACGGCATTTGAAGAAAGAAAGCCTGTGGGGTCCTACATAGTTTTAGCAGTTAGGGGTATTTTCACAAGGAGTGTGAATTTATTCTCCGCAAATTGGACATATTTCATCCGGTCCTACAGTATTTTCCGGGGTGACCAAACGTTGAATTTGAGCAACGTCTGGGTCGAGGGATAACGTGCGAACATTTTGACTGGTGAACCCTATTTTCACCTTTTAGGTGGATGAAGACTATTAAAGGTCAAGCAGCAAACGAAGGTTTGGTTTGTCAGGCTTATCCCTACGAGGGGGAAATTATAAATGTTTGTAACGAAAATCTTTTACTGCTGAGCTTTTTCATTTTGAAGCTAAATCTTCGTCTTTCTGTTCATAACGAAAGTAGTGATTTAGGATGTGTTTCCTTATTTCGTCAGGCAGTAGAAATATAGGAATGTTTGCGCAAAGAGTGATAAGGATGACAGAATGGAATTTTTGATTTAGTTTGAGCTTGTACGAGAATGGACCATTTCTCATTAAGTGACTGGAAGGGTCTTCAACTACTAAAAACTTTTTTTCAATTGGCATCGCTGAGAAGGAGGTTCTGTGCTCAGTAAAAGCTTTTGGAGGTAGTGGATCGCAGTAATACATCGGGAAT